>UESW01001377.1:453801-485698 GCA_900491605.1 Calamus simplicifolius | reverse complement strand
TTTAATCCTAACCTACAAAAAGTTACTGCATCATCCAATGGTGACCCCACAAACTTTAGATCCATTATTCATGACTGGGCTTCAGTGAATGCATATAGACTAAGGTTTCATTTTAATGGAATTACAAATAAGGGCATTAAAAGTGGTCATATGGAAATACTTCTACAAGCAACAGGAGAAGGTTCAAATTGGTATCCTATCTTTGTATATTAATCTACAATATTTTTGGGTCCTAATATTGAATTCAAAAATATCCATTAAGAATTTTGGTGACAAGCTTTTTGTTTGAATAGAAAGACAAAATTTGATGTTTATTTAGTTGAAATTTATTTAGATGCATTTGGGAAAATCATATTACAATTAGCGGTTGGCATGGACCATGCTCAAGATGAATTAAGGTAAAAAGTACTGCTTGAGGCATCGAATCAGACCCAAACTCAGGTCAAGCATGGCTAGCCCAAGCTCGGCCCAATGGAAATATTTCAAGGTCTAGGTAAAGCCTGGCCTGCACTTATATATTATAACTATATGAACACTACACACGTATAAAATAAGACATTAGTTGGGATGGCTAAGGTGTATGCTTCTTTCTACCTAAAACATTTAAAATATTTATTTTATATCAACACACACATATATTTGGGCTTAGTCTAAAATTTGAATAGGCATAAAAGATCAAACTCGTCCTGGCCCTATGGACAAAAAATTTAGCTCAAGCCCTAAAAATTTTCAAGCTAGACTTGGGCCAACACAGAGGCTGTCCGGCCTATGTCCACCCCTAATTACAATGATGAGTTTGCTCAAAAAGTACAAAAAAAGAAATATGACATATAAGTGAAAAATCATAAATAATACTTATTCTAAGTAAGCAAGTGTAGAATTCCTTATTCTTATGAGTTTGCTCAAAAAGTACAAAAAAAGAAATATGACATATAAGTGAAAAATCATAAATAATACTTAATCTAAGTAAGCAAGTGTAGAATTCCTTATTCTTATATATGTACCCAACATCTATCTCATATATAACCAATGTGAGATTACATGTCCTTACACTCCCGATTTAAATCATAGTAGTTTTGTCAAACTAAGGGTCAAAATCTCATCAAATTTAATCATAAACACCATGATCAACCATGATTAAATTGTCTTAAAAGGGCTTGTGCTATGATGTTCCTTTATCCAAACTATGATATTCCTTTATTCAAACATCATGATCAGCCCCTCATCTTAAACCGATCAGTTTCTACCATCGGATCCTCATGATAAAAAAAATCTTAATTTCAAAGTCAGATCCTCTCAAGAAAAAATTTAAAGCCCCTCAAGCTTCTTGCGACGATGCACACATTAGGATATTTCAAGCCTATTGGCTCATTTACCCAACAATCCCGTACATGAATAAAAATTGGACTTAGATCAAGATCATCAAAGATCAGCAAAGGTGATCCCCCACACAAAAGGATTTTAATGCAAATGAATATGCAGACACTAAAGAGAGTATAATGGGATGAAATTGTATCAGGATAAATAGCTTGTAGCTTTGAACCTTCCTTAGTGAGTTGTTATCAAGTTTACTTGCTAAAAAGTGAACATAATGTCTTGAACTTTTCAGCGTTTTGTGTAAACCAAAACAATAATAATCACACAACTTCTTTCTGAGCTTTCTTTTGGTTCTCATGGTTATGTTTATTTTGGCCCCGAACATCTTCTGGTTTCATGAGTGCTTTAGAGAATTAAACCTTAAATTTCTCATAGAATTGGCCCAGTTCACACTCACATAGATGATTCTTATTAAGAGTATCCTGCTATACCCCACATGAATATTATGTTATAAAAATCATTAAAAGCAATACTTATTCTAGTACCTTTAGCAGGTAGCACCAATTATCATAGAAATGAGTAGGATTGGACATCCCTAGTGCTATGCAAGTCTCTTCATAATTTAGTTATCCCTTTTGAATCTAGATCTTGGGATCTCTAGTCAGCTAGATTGGGTATCCACTATAAAATTTTTTCAGTTATAGGTTTTAAACCCATTCTCCTCGATAAACAGTTTACTTGATCTCTTGGTAACCCCTTTGTCAATGGATCCACTAGGTTTTTTTTTGACTGAATATAGTCAATAAAATTACACCAATTTTATGTAACTGCTTAATGGTATTATGTCTACTACGTATATGTCTAGACTTACCATTATACATCTTATTCTGTGCTCTGTAAATTGATGATTGACTATCACAATGTATGCATATTGCAGACACAGGCTTTGGCCAACATGGAATATCTTCTAAAAGGTTTTGAAGCCATTCTGCTTCTTTAGCAGCCTTTTCTAAAGCAATAAACTCAGATTCCATAGTGGATCGAGCTATAATTGTTTGCTTAGAAGATTTTCATGACACAATACCTCCTCCTAAGGTAAATACATATCCACTTGTGAATTTTGTATCTTCTTTGTTAGATATCCAATTTACATTATTGTATCCTTCAAGTATAACTGAATATCTTAAATAATGTAATCCATAACTTAGGGTATATTGCAGATATCTTAATATCCTTATTAGAGCTGTCTAATGATTTGGATCTGGATCACTAGTGAATCTACTCAACTTATTGACAGCATATGCTATATCAGGACGAGTGCAATTCATGACATACATTAAACTGCCAATTATACTTGAATATTTTAATTGAGATATGGGTTCTCCAATATACTTAGCCAAATATAGATTAACATCTACATGTATTTTCACCGGACTAGTATCATACTTTTTAAACTTATTTAATATTTTCTCAATATAATGAGATTGAGATAATATTATTTCTTAGATATTCTAGTGATTCGAATCCCTAGTATAACATATGCAAGACCCATATTTTTTACATCAAAATCTTTGATTAATATTTTCTTTATCTATTTAATCATTTTAGTATTACTACCAATAATTAACAAGTTATCTACAAATAAGCAGATTATCACATACCCTTTGGGCAAGATTTTGGCATATATACATTTGTCATATTCATTTATTTTGAATCTATTTGATAATATGACATTATCAAATTTTATATGACATTGTTTAGGTGCTTGTTTTAATCCATATAAAGATTTAACAAGTCTACACACCTTTTTTTCTTGTCCAGGAACAATAAATCCCTCAAGCTATTTCATGTATATTTATTCATCTAATTCGCCATTTAGAAAAGCAGTTTTAAATCCATTTGATGAATTTCAAGATTGTTAATGGCTATAAAAGTGATTAACATTCTTATAGATGTTATTCTACTTACTGATGAATAGGTATCAAAGAAGTCTATACATTATTTTTGTTTGAAACCCTTAGCCACTAATCTAGCTTTATACTTGTTAATTGATCCATCAGCCTTTAGCTTTTTCTTAAAAATCTGTTGCATCCTAGAAGTATCATACCAGATGATAAGTCTACCAACTCCCAGGTATGATTATGCATGATGGATTCACTATTAACAACTTCTTTCCAAAAGGATGCTTTTAGATTAGACATTGCCTTTTTGAATGTCTAAGGTTCATCTTGTAACAGATAAGTTACATAATTAGGACCAAAGAACTTTAAAACTTTTGGTCTCTTACTGTGTCTGGATTTATTTTCAGAATATTTTTTCTGACTAGCAGTATTATCATAAGTTCTTTTATTTGAACTTATTTCTAATTTTTCTTTGCTAGAATATATATTTTCAAAGAATGATGCATTCCTTGATTCCATGATTGTATTTTTCTGAATATCAGATATATTTGATTTACACACAAGAAAGCGATATGCACTACTATTTTATACATAACCGATAAAAATATAATCAATAGTTTTAGATCCTATTTTGATCATTTTAGGGTCCAAAATAGCTACTTTAGCTAGACACCTTCATACTTTTAAGTAATTGTAAGAAAGCTTCTTTCCTTTCCATAACTCATATAGGTAACATTCTTCTTCTTAAGAGGTATTTTATTCAGAATATGATTTGGTAAGAGAATTGCTTCTTCTTATAAATTCTGTGGTGTACCAGAATTTATCAACATAGCATTCATTATTTCTTTTAATATGCGGTTTTTGCGTTCTGCAATTCTATTAGATTGAGGCGAATAAGGAGCCATAGTTTAATGAATAATGCCATGCTCTTGACAAAATTTATCAAAAGGTGCATCATATTCTCCACCTCTATCACTCTTTATAGCCTTAATCTTTTTACCAAGTTAATTTTTAACTTTATTCTTATAACATTTAAATATTTCTAAAGCCTTATCTTTAGACTTTAGTAGATACACATAGCAGTATCTTGTTGAATCATCAATAAATGTTATAAAATACTTTTTACCTTCTCGAGTTTAAACTAACTTTAAATCACATAGATCACTGTGAATTAAGTCAAGAGGTTCAATATTTCTTTCTACTAATGGAAATTGTGTTTTTTGCTAACTTAGCTTCAACACACACTTCGCACTTGTAATACGAATTAATTTCATGATTAGGTAATAATTATATTTTTATTAATTTTTATAATAAATTAAAATTGACATGTCCTAATCTATCATGCCATAAACAAGAAGAGTCAACCATATAAGCAGAAGAAGAAGCTTTATTCATTTCAAGATTTTGTGAACAGTCATTACATTTACTTTGAATAATCCATTATTCAAGTAATCCCTTCCAATAAATATCCTCCCTTTAGTGAGTACAAATTTGTCAGACTCAAAAACAATCCTAAAGTCATGTTTGCTTAGAAGGAAGCCTGATATAAGATTCTTTCGGATGTCAGAAATATGTAGCCCATCGTTTAGTAGAAGCTCCTTGCCAGATATCATTTTCAAAATAATATGGCTAAGTCCTTCTATCTTGGATGTAGCGGAGTTATCCATGACCAAATTTCTACCATTGATAGAAGATATGATGAGAACATACTCTTATTAAAGCAGACATGTCTGGTAACTCTAGTATCGATGTACTCATTGGCTTTGTCAACCATGTTTGCTTCAAACATAATAGCTGACAGCATCATATCGAATACTTCTTGGGATAGGGTTTCAGTAATGTTGACCTCTTTCTTTTCTTTCCTCTTGAAACGATAGTCCTTGAATTTGTGTCATTGCTTTCTACAGACAAAGCACTTTCTCTTGAACTTATATTTCTTTGGATTGCCCTTCTTCTGTTTAAAGCCTTCTCTTGGAAACTTGTGTTTCTTCTTTTCTTCTATGAGATTGACCTTAGGCTCAGCAGGTTATCCTCCTATCTTCTTGTCTTGGCTCTTATTGTCTTCCTTGATCCTCAGGTGGACAATTAGATCTTCAAGTTTTATCTCCTTTCGCTTATGCTTCAAGTAGTTCTTGAAGTCTTTCCATAATGATGGTAGCTTCTCTATGATGGCAGCTACCTAGAATGACTCACTAAGAGATATTCTCTTTGCATGTATCTCATGCAGGATGATCTGAAGCTCTTGGACTTGATCCATAACTATTTTGTGGTCAATCATTTTGTAGTCTAAGAATCTTTCGATCACAAACTTCTTATGTCCAGCATCCTCTATTTTATACTTTTTATCTAGGAATGCCCATAATTCCTTGATAGTAGTAATACTATTGTACACATTATACAGAGTATTATTCAGACCATTGAGGATGTAGTTCTTGCAAAGTAAGTCTGAATGCTTCCATGCTTCCACCACAGCAATCACCTGCTTTTCGGTCTCTTCTTTCTTCAGGACTGGTGGATCTTCATTCAGTATTCTGACCAGATTCAGAGTTGTAAGGTAGAGCAGCATCTTCTATTGTCACCTCTTGAAGTCAGTGCTGGAGAACTTCTTTGATTTCTCAGCTTGAACGGATGTAGTCATAGTAGCCATCTACAGCAACACTTCCGTGATAGCAGAAAATTATCTTAAGATTGTTGGTGCATATTGTGGCTACCTAATTGATAAGATTGAGTTTAGAGTTATACTCTATATTCTTAAGATAATTTCATTCCACAACGGTGCTTATGGTCTGTATGACGATTGTCTCTTAGGATACAACAATCTTATTTTGATGAAAGTGGCACTACAATTCACTAAAAATATCGAACCAAAAATGCTTCTCTCTTTTTAATGTAATATAGCTATATTTCCCTAAGAAGAGTATGCAAATGCCTAAGAGAGGAAAGGATTGGATTGAATTTGGATTTAATTTGGAATGAATGAAATGCAAGGGTCTAAGGTCCTATTTATAGGTTTTAGGTGCCTTTTGGATACATTCATTCAGGTTTAATCCAATTTAAATTGGTTAATCTGATTTGATCAAAGAAAGCCTTTGATACATTGATTCACCCCGTGATCTAATGATCAGCCGATCAGATAAGCCAATTCATGTTCCGATATGCCGTTTCATCATTGTGATCTGATGATCACGTTATCAGATAGGTGGTTGCATGGCTTTGATACGTCGTTTCAAGATCCGATGGTTGCCTTATTACCAACGATCATCAATGGCTTGATTGGACGGACGTCTTATCACCAACGGTCAACGGGTGATCAACTGTTGATCAGTCAACCGATGGTCAACAGTTCAACGGTCATTTCATCAATGGCTGCGATCAATCCAAGCCTTGATATCAACACCGCTTTGATCAATCACATCGGTCCATCGTTTGATTTCTGCCCCTCATCTTAATCCGATCAGTTTCCACTGTCCGCTCCTCATGATCAAGGAAAAATTTAAAGCCCCTCAAGACGATGCGCACGTGCAAAGTGCAAAGTGAAGTGCAAAGTACGCCTACAAAGCTCCCATTGCGCCCTTCGCACATGCACGGGCACATCACCCTCAAGCTCTCCACTTATGGTGAGCCTAAGAAACTTAAGCATGAAGAAAGATGTTTCCATACAAGTGAACCTTCCTTTCTTAATTTTTTCGATGTGGGACTAAATATCCTCTCAATTTTTCATTTACCCACAAAGGAAGATAATGTGCTTTCAAGGCCAATTAGGATATTTCAGGCCTATTGGCCCATTTACCCAACAGGAAATTGGTCTATATATTTTTAGCTTTGCAACTTGAATCAATGAAATCTGAGTCCATTATCAAGTAGTAACACCTTAGCTTCATTCTCTTCATTGTTTATCAAGAATACATGCTTCTTGATCAGTCTTTGTGTTGGTTCTCTCCAAAACTAACAACTTCTCGGAAGTATTTGATGTCACACAGAATCCTCAGATCCCTTGTTGCTCGTAACCAAACTCTAAAGCTGCCAGCTCCATTAATGAAATGAAGCATGGATGATTGAGTATCTTGGTTTGTAGCAGAAATCTCTCCATCTCCTTGCCTCTCCCCACGAGCATCGGAACTTGCTGACGGACAACGGAGGGCTTCTTGCCCATCGTGTTAATCCTCTCCACGCTCAATCTGAAAGTGCTACCAGAGCTTTAGTTTATAAAAAAAGAGCCCAAGTCTAAACTGTTGAAATTTGATGTAGACAACACTTCTTTCTTCGATTTTTTTATATGCCAACTTTCTCATTTAATGTCTCAATCACGCATGAGAAAAGAAGAGCCGCTTACCCCAAACAAGGGGTCACATTGCAGTTTCAAAGTGCGGACTGATTTATTTCTAGACCAATATGTGGTAAGAGGAAGAGGTCCACTGTTGGTTGTGTTGAAATCTTGCCACCACCTAGCAGAAATGGAAATTGTCTGCATCATTATCTGAATGGGTATGGCTTACACTTTGCTATCGATGGAGATCTTATTCCATAACTGGTGATCACCAAGGCGCAATTTTCTTATTCTGAAAGTAGAACTACTGGTTGATGTCACCATCATTGTTTAATCTATTGTTGCTTATAAAATTATAGAACTGCAAGTCAATGGTTTTGGATTAGGGTTTATAGTCTGCAATTCTAATTCACATGGCAGTAGAATTTAACTCTTGCTTTGATAAAGACTTGAACTTACAATAAAATATCGCAAATATCATTAATAAAAAGCTGTAAGTTGCCTTGTTTGGAGAAATACCGGATGTCCTGACCTTATTGTTTAATGTTTAAACCTTGCATGGACGCGTGATTACAAGGATGTATTTGCCTGCTAAGCAATCCAGTGGGCGTGGAACCGGTGGTATCTTCTATCTTCTTGCTTCAACTGTTGCTCAAAGTTTTCTGATGTAATCAGGGATGAGAAGCTAAATATCAATTCCAGGGGCAAAGTCAATTCTCTATTTGGAAAGTTTCGTTGTATTAATTAATAATGGATCTTAAGGGAATGGATCAAAAAATGTGTGTATTCAGTATATATGCATGGCCCTCAGCTACACACTTAAATTTTTATATGATTCAAGTGCTTGGTTCCAAAGACATCTCTTTATCTTTTCTTGTGAGAATAATAACGGAAGCATCGCCTAGTGGAACACCTGGTTCAAATACTCGGAAGACACTTGACAAGAAAAACACGGACACACATAAAAAACAACATCGATCACTAGGATTTCAAAGCAAAAATATCTTGATTGGAAGATGGATACAACCAGCAGGCGACAACCCAGTTTGCACGACTCATTGTGTTCATCTATATCAGAAGATATCCGTGATCGATGAGCTGTAAGTTTTTGTCTTAACAATAATTAATTTGGTTGAACTAGGATATATAATTTACATGATTTCTCTTGTTGTATCTTCCCTTGCAGTTTTGCAACCCAGTTTGGCATTCGTTATGGTATAAGTGCCTGTGCTAGTATATATTTAGTTTCCAATCAATTTTATACTTGGTAGATCTTACTTAGGTACTTATATTAGCCAATGAATCAAAATAATACTTTCTTGATTGATCTTTTTTTTTTGAAGGTAATAAATAGGTAACCTTCATGGGTGATTGATGTTAGGTTATTATAAATGAAATCAAAGCAAACTCAACTATAGCCCATATCAACTTGGGACATTATAGATAGACTTATTGTGTTTGTGAATTAGATTATATTTGAATCTGGATTCTTAGCCTAACATGATTGCAAAGGCTTAAATAAGAGAATATGTGAGAGCTCACGTTGATGTAACTAGCTCCATATCAGTTATTCATTGAATTGATCTTGTCTATTTACGCTGGATTAAAAAAATGAATAATATTATTATATATGCTTTTCAAAAGTTAGGTACATGTGAAGTGGCAAGAAAATAATGTCATGTCATTGTTTTAATATGATTTTACTTCTATCGACATGTACAATGAATGTCAAGAGAGGAAGGTAGAAGACAAAATTATAAGTTTTTTTTTTTTTTTGAATAGGAAGTATGTTTGTTGAAATGTTATTTTTGAAATTTCAAAGTCCAGTTAACCAGTAGGATGCAGATAGGCAGGCCTCTAACATTCATCCTACAAGGGCCTCTTTTTTAAGGTTTGCCCTTTAACATCACTTATATTTAACTCATAAATTTGCACCTTTCATGCCTACCTTATAGGGGTGAGCAATAAGTTATAATAACTCAACAATCATATCAATCCGACCTGATAGAATTTGGTTGGTTTAGTACTAAGTACTAATAGGGTTGGTTTTGGATGTGGAATCCTCAAACCGACCTCTAGTGCCTATAGGAATCAAATCTAAGATATCAAGTATACTTATAAATTATTTATTATTTTCAAAAAATCTTAAGTATTATATTAGTTCAATAAATATTCTATATTTATCTTTTACTGTAGAATCATGAAGCCAATTAAGAAGCAATAGGATATGGAGTAGAGATGAGTTTTATCGCAAATTTTATATTCTGATGTATCTGGGTTGACTCACATCAGACTTGTGTGATCGCCTATCTGTACCAAAAAAAAAAAAATCAGTTCTTCTCTAAAACTGACTTAAACCAAACCAATTTAATCAAATCACTTCTGTGTTGGTTCCACGATATGACCAAATCAATTCTCGATTTAAATCTTAAAACCGATGTTGATTGAATTGATTCTAGATTTTAATCTAGAACCCACTGAACATGACCCATGCTTCTATTATCCTAGGTTCATAATTTTGTAGCTTTGCGTGCCACTTATATGTATTAAGCGTACCTGTTTGTCTCATTCTTGTAGCTCTACTGCATCCTTGGCTTATGAAAATTTTATGTAAGCTAATATGTCTACCATATTCCTACATTTACAGCTTCTTCGCATTAGAGATGCTAAGCTTTTGAACAGAGCTTGCAATTCTTCTCTTCGTAAGTTGTATTTTCTTCATATGCCGGCATGTCAGACTCAGAAACATCTGAAATATTGGAACCAGAAAATTTTATTCGGGGTGAAGTATTGACATGACACTGAACCAATGTGCTCAATGGTGGCAAGCATCCCGTGTCAAAGGAGCTCTGAAGGATAACTACAGATGGAGCAATTCAGTTACATCCTTTACCACACTGTCAATGGGGTAATTTATGAATTGCAGCTCAAGCTGAGAGGTTGATTTGGCCTCATGGAGTCGGATCTCAACAAGAGCTGAAGTTTGTAAAGAATATGCCAAAACGACTTCAGCGTATTGATCCGGTACAAGCTGTTGGGTGTGGCAGATGGTGGCTACCTAATTGATCAGACTGAGGCTAGAGTTATACTCTATGTCCTTAAGATAATTTCGTCCCGTAATAGTGCTTATGGTCAGTATGACGATTGTCTCCTAGGATACAACAGTCTCCTTTTGATGAAAGTAGCACTACAATTCACCAAAAATATCGAACCAAGAATGTTACTCTCTTTTTAATGCACTATTGCTATACTACCCTTAGGAAAGTATGCAAATGCCTAAGAGAGAAAGGAACTTAGAATTGATTCGGATTGAACTCAATTCAGAATGGTTTGGAATGAATGAAAATGCTTGGTTTAGGGTCCTATTTATAGGTTTTAGGTGCCCCTTGGAAGCAACCCTACGAAATTGATCTGTACCGTTAGATCTGATCGGATTCGATCAACGGTCAGATCAATAAGCCTTTGATAAGCCGATTCATGGATGTGATATGAAGATCAGCCGATCAGATAAGCCTATCCTCATCCTGATATGACTTTTCATCATCGTGATCTAATGATTACATTATCAGATAGGCGATTGCACGTCTTTGATACATCGTTTCAAGATCACTTATCACAACGGCTTGATCGGAGCGATGCCTTATCACCAACCGTACGATCGGACAGATGCCTTATCACCAACCGACGATCGGACATGTGCCTTATTACCAACCGTCCTGTTGACTGATCAACCAACCATCCTGTTGACTAGTCAACCGATGGGTGTCAGCCGTTGGATCGTGATCGCGATTGTGATTTGATTACCGCATCTCGACCCTTCATCCGATCGATCAATGATCAGTTCTGATCCTGATCCGATGATCAATGGTCAATTGATCTCAGCCCCTTATCTTGATCTGATCAGTCTCCACCGTCGGATTCTCATGATCTAGAAAAAATTTAAAGCGCCTCGCGACAATGCGCACGTGCGAAGTGCAAAGTGCGCCTACAAAGCCCCTATTGCGCCCTTCGCACATGCGTGTGCGCGAGGGTGATGCTACGCATCACCCTCAAGCTCTCCACTTGTGGTGAGCTAAAAGAACTTAAGCTTCAAGGAAGTGGTTTCCATATAAGTGAACCTTCCTTTCTTGATTTTTCTGATGTGAGACTAAATGTCCCCATAATTTCTCATTCACACACTAAAGGGAGGTGATGGGTTTTCAAGGCCCATTAGGGTATTTAGGCCTATTAGTCTATTTAGGCCATATTAGCCTATTTACCCAACAATCCCCCGCATGAATGGAAATTGGACTTAGATCAAAGATCATTAGAGATCAGCAAAAGCAAACCCCCACATAAAAGGATTTTAATGTAAATGAATATGCAGACACACTAAAGAGAGTATAATGGGATGAAGTTATATCGGAATAGGTAGCTTATGGCTTTGAACCTTCCTTAGTGAGTTGTTATCGAGTTTACTTGCTAAAAGGTAAATATGATGTCTTGAACCTTTCAGTGTTTTTTGTAAACTAAGACAATAACAATCACGCAACTTCTTCCCAAGCATTCTTTTGGTTCTCATGGTTGTACTGTTCATTTTGGCCCCGAACAACTCCTGATCTCATAAGTGCTTCAGAGAATTAAACCTTAAAATTCTCATAAAATTGGCCCAATTCATACTCACGTAGGTGATTCTTGTTAAGATATCCTGCTATACCCCACATGAATGTTCATGTCATAAGAATCATTAAAACAATGCTTATCCTATTACCTTTAGCAGGTAGCACCAATTATCATAGGAATGAGTAGGATTGGACATCTTTAATTCTTTCAAGTCTCTTCATAATTTAGTTGTCCCTTTTGAACCTAGATCTTGGGATTTCCAGTCAGTTAGGTTGGGTATCCACTATGAAGATTTTTCAGTTATAGGTTTTAAACCCATTTCCCTCGATAAACAGTTTACCTGATCTCTTGGTAACCTCTTTGTTAATGGATCCACTAGGTTTTTCTTTGACTGAATATAGTCAATAGAAATTACACCAATTTTAAGTAACTGCTTAATGGTATTATGTTTGCGATGTATATGTCTAGACTTACCATTATACATCCTATTTTGTGCTTTGCAAATTACCGATTGACTATCACAATGTATGCATATTGCATACACAGGCTTTGGCGAACATGAATATCTTCTAAAAGGTTTCAAAGCCATTCTGCTTCTTCAGCTACCTTTTCTAAAGCAATAAACTTAGATTCCATAGTGGATCGAGCTATACATGTTTGTTTAGAAGATTTTCATGACACAACACCTCTTCCTAAGGTGAATACATATCCACTAGTGGATTTCGTATCTTTTGTGTTAGATATCCAATTTGCATCACTGTATCCTTCTACTACAGCTGGATGTCTTGAATAATGTAATCCATAACTTAGGGTATATCGCAGATATCTTAATACCTTTATTAAAGTTGTCCAATGATTTGGACCTGGATTTGTGAATCTGCTCAACTTATTGACATCATATACTATGTCAGGACGAGCGCAATTCATGACAAAAATTAAACTGCCAATTATACGTGAGTATTCCAATTGAGATATGGGTTCTCTAGTATACTTAGCCAAATGTAGATTAACATCTACAGGTGTTTTCACCGGGCTAGTATCATACTTTTTAAACTTATTTAATATTTTCTCAATATAATGAGATTAAGATAATATTATTTCTTTAGATATTCTAGTGATTCGAATCCCTATTATAACATCTGCAACACCCATATTCAAAATGTTTGATCAACATTTTTTTTGTCTGTTTAATCATTTCAGTATTACTTCCAATGATTAACAGGTCATCTATATATAAGCAGATTATCACATACCCTTCAGGCAGCGTTTTGACATATATACATTTGTCACATTCATTTATTTTGAATCCATTTGATAACATGACATTATCAAATTTTATATGCCATTGCTTAGGTGCTTGCTTTAATCTATATAAGGATTTAACAAGTCTACACACCTTTTTCTTGTCCTGAAATAATAAATCCCTCAGGTTGTTCCATGTATATTTCTTCATCTAATTCACCATTCAGAAAAGGCAGTTTTAACATCCATTTGATGAATTTCAAGATTGTTAATGGCTGCAAAAGCGATTAACATTCTTATAGATGTTATTCTACTTACTGGTGAATAGGTATCAAAGAAGTCTATACCTTCTTTTTGTTTGAAGCCCTTAGCCACTAATCTGGTTTTATACTTGTCAATTGATCCATTAGCCTTTAGCTTTTTCTTAAAAATCCACTTGCATCCTAAAGGTTTCATACCAGATGGTAAGTCTACGAACTCCCATGTATGATTGTGCATGATGGACTCAATTTCACTATTCACAGCTTCTTTCCAAAATGGTGCTTCTGGATTAGACATTGCTTCCTTGAATGTCTGAGGTTCATCTTGTAACATATAAGTTACATAATCAGGACCAAAAGACTTTGTAACTCTTGATCTCTTACTGCATCTGGGTTCATCTTCAGGATATTCTTCCTGATGACTACTACTAGCAGTATTTCATAAGTTCTTTTATTTGAACTTATTTCTAATTTTCTTTTACTTGGAAATATATCTTCAAAGAATGTTGCATTCCTTGATTCTATGATTGTATTTATCTGTATATCAGATATATCTAATTTATACACAAGAAAGCGATATGCACTACTATTATATGCATAACCGATAAATATACAATTAACAGTTTTAGGTCCTATTTTGACCTTTTTGAAGTCCGGAATAGCTACTTTAGCTAGACACCCCACACTCTTAAGTAATTGTAAGAAGGCTTCTTTCCTTAACATAACTCATATGGAGTAACTTCCTTCTTCTTAAGAGGTATCTTATTAAGAATATGATTTGCTGAGAGAATTGCTTCTCCCATAAATTTTTTGGTGTACCAGAATTTATTAACATAACATTCATCATTTATTTTAATGTGCAGTTTTTATATTCCACAATTCCATTAGATTGAGGCGAATAAGGAGCAGTAGTTTGATGAATAATGCCATGCTCTTGATAGAATTCGTTGAAAGGTGCATCGTATTCACCACCTCTATCACTCCTTTTATGGCCTTAATCTTTTTGCCAAGTTAATTTTCAACTTCATTCTTATAACATTTAAACATTTCTAAAGCCTCATCTTCAGACTTTAGTAGATAACATAGCAGTATCTAGTTGATTCATCAATAAATGTTATAAATTACTTTTTACCTTCTCAAGTTTGAGTTGAATTTAAGTCACATAGATTACTATGAATTAAGTCAAGAGGTTTAGTATTTCTTTCAATTGATGGAAATGATGTTTTTGCTAACTTAACTTCAACACACACTTCACACTTGTAATGTGGATCGATTTCACAATTAGGTAATAATTCTAATTTCATTAATTTCTGTAATGAATTAAAATTCACATGTCCTAATTTATCATGCCATAAACAAGAAGAGTCAACCATATAAGCATAAGAAGAAGCTTTATTTATTTCAAGGTTTCTGTGTACAGTCATTACATTCACCTTGAATAATCCATTATTTAAGTAACCCCTTCCAATAAATATCTCCCCCTTAGTGAGTACAAATTTATCAGACTCAAAGACCATCCTAAATCCATGTTTGCTTAGGAGGGAGCCTGATATAAGATTTTTCCGGATGTCAGGGATATGTAGCATATCATTAAGTAGAAGCTCCTTGCCAGATGTCATCTTCATAACAATGCGGCCAAGTCCTTCTATCTTGGAAGTAGCGGAGTTACCCATGATCAAATTTCTACCATTGATAGGAGTATATGATGAGAACATACTCTTATCAGAGCATACATGTCTGGTAGCTCCAGTGTCTATGTACCATTCATTTACTTTGTCAACTATGTTTGCTTCAAATACAACTGCTGACAGCATCATCTTGGATACCTCTTTGGATAGGGTTTCAGTAACGTTGACTTCTTTCTTTTCTTTGTCCTTGAAACGACAGTCCTTGGATTTGTGTCATTGCTTTCCACAAACAAAGCACTTTCCCTTGAACTTATATTTCTTTGGATTGCCCTTCTTCTGTTTAAAGCCTTTGCCTGGAAACTTGCGTTTCTTTCTTCCTTCTATGAGGTTGGCTCAGCAGGTTGTCCTGTCTTCTTGTCTTGGCTCTTATTGTCCTCCTCGATCATCAGACGGACAATTAGGTCTTCAAGTCCTATCTCCTTCCGCTTATGCTTCAGGTAGTTCTTGAAGTCCTTCCATAGTGGTGGTAGCTTCTCTATGATGGCAGCTACGGAATGACTCGTTGAGAGACATTCTCTCTGCATGTATCTCATGCAGGATGATCTGGAGCTCTTGGACTTGCTCCATAACTATTTTGTGGTCGACCATTTTGTAGTCTAAGAACCTTCTAACCACAAGCTTCTTGTGTCCAGCATCCTATGTCTTATACTTTTTGTCCAGGGATGCCCATAACTCCTTAGCAGTAGCAATACTACTGTACACATTGTATAGGGTATTGTCCAACCATTCAGGATATAGTTCTTGCAAAGGAAGTCTGAGTGCTTCATGCTTCCACCGCAGCAATGACTTGCTTGTCGGTCTCCCCTTCCTTCAGGACAGGCGGATCTTCATTCAGCACTCTGACCAGATTCAGAATTGTGAGGTAGAACAACATCTTCTGTTGCCACCTCTTGAAGTTTGTGCCAAAGAATTTCTTCGGTCTTTCGACTTGAACGGATGTCGTCATAGTAGCCATCTGCAGTAGCACTTTCGTGGTAGCAGGAAATTGTCTTAAGATTGTTGGGTGTGGCAGATGGTGGCTACCTAATTGATCAGACTGAGGGTAGAGTTATACTCTATGTCCTTAAGATAATTTTGTCCCGCAATGGTGCTCACGGTCAGTATGATGATTGTCTCCCATGATACAACAGTCTCCTTTTGATGAAAGCAGTACTACAATTCACCAAAAATATCGAACCAAGAATGCTACTCTCTTTTTAATGCACTATTGCTATACAACCCTTAGGAAAGTATGCAAATGCCTAAGAGAGAAAGGAACTAGAATTGATTCGGATTGAACTCAATTCGGAATGGATTGTAATAAATGAAAATGCTTGGTTTAGGGTCCTATTTATAGGTTTTAGGTGCCCCTTGGAAGCAACCCTACGAAATTGATCTGTACCGTTAGATTTGATCGGATCCGATCAACGGTCAGATCAATAAGCCTTTGATAAGCCGATTCATGGCTGTGATCTAAAGATCAGCCGATCAGATAAGCCTATCCTCATCCTGATATGCCTTTTCATCATCGTGATCTGATGATCACGTTATCAGATAGGCGGTTGCACGTCTTTGATATACCGTTTCAAGATCACTTAATCACAACGGCTTGATCGGAGCGACGCCTTATCACCAACCGTACGATCGAACAGACGCCTTATCACCAACCGTCCTATTGACTGGTCAACCAACCGTCCTGTTGACTGGTCAACCGTTTGGTGTCAGCCGTTGGATCGTGATCGTGATTGTGATTTGATCACCGCATCTGACTCTTCATCCGATTGATCAATGATCAGTTCTGATCCTGATCCGATGATCAATGGTCAATTGATCTCAGCCCCTTATTTTGATTCGATCAGTCCACCGTCGGATCCTTATGATCTAGAAAAAGTTTAAAGCCCTCAAGCATCTCGCGATGATGCACATGTGCGAAGTGCAAAGTGCCCTACAAAGCGCCCATTGCGTCCTTCACATATGCGTATGTGTGTGTGCATATGCGAGGGTGATGCTAACCCTCAAGCTCTCCACTTATGATGAGCAAACTTAAGCTTCAAGAAAGTGGTTTTCATATAAGTGAATATTTCTTTCTTAATTTTTCCTATTTTTATTTGGACCTGGCGAGCAGAGTACGATGGTTCATAGTCCTGAGGGATGTTGGAGAAGGCTGTTAATGGCTAAAGGAAGGATGGCAAGTAGGGAGCTTGAAGGGTCGTCGGCGTGCAGGGCGGCGGGCAAATACCATCCGGTACCCGAGATCCCGTTGACCGTTGGACAAGCGGATCCAATGATACCTACGTGCAAAACCCTGGAACTACCAGTTCCTTCCAGTCCAAAATTTTTCGTTGCTAATTCACCAGATGCAGGGTGTGTTTCAAACGCTTTCCCAGTAGAGATGGAACTCAACTTCCTCTTCCTCAGAGTTGCAGCTGGCAGTCGGCAACTGATCGACTTATCTTCGGCAGGGCCTCATCCAAAAGGCAGAAAGGCCAGCCATTTGGAGGCATTTTCTTTGCTTCATAGAGGGATGATGTGGGACTCAGGCATGCTCTGCTCCGAATTTAATTTGGGACCAGAGGATGGCAGCGGTATTTGGGCTTCAGGTGGTCGGCACTAGGATGGTGATGAGCTTGGGCGAAGAGGCTTGCCAGACCTCACGCACCTGGCTAGAAGTTGACTGGAGCGGGGGTGGCGTTGGTCCCCAAATCAAGCGAGCGCCTTCAGCCAGTGGAACCAAGACGAAAGAGCCCCTTCTCTCCTGGTGTGCCGATCCATGGAAGAGTGGCCATGCTCTACTCTAAAGCAGGGGACGTCGTCTGGCCCTTCTGAAGCCGAGCGGGGGATGCCAGCAAGAATTGAGCGGGGGAGGCTGTCCCTTGTAACCCACGAGCTCCTCGAGGAGAAGGGGGCTTCTCTCAGTCTAGAAGAGAGACTAAATTCTTTCTCAGAGCAGGGCTGCGGTGTAGAAAGGAGCTCCCCGGGAAATTCTTCCAGAGCAGGCAGAGAGGGGGGTGGTATTTGATCAAACTCCTCGCTCCTCTCTTGCTGAAATATGTTAGGGATAGTGCCCTTTAAATCAGATATATTTATAATTTTAATTTTTTAATTAATAAAAAAATTTAAAATTTTTTTTCTCTTTTATAAAAAAAAAATATTTATAAAAATTTAAAATATATTATGAGGCTATAATTTTAATATAATGTATACAAGAGGATTAAAATTATAACTAATATATTTAAATATATCCATGAATGATCGAAGTATGGATCTTCTATCAATAATCACTAATACAGTCCATGAACATTATAAATGTGATTATCTTATATGGATTGTTATGTGAAGACACTTAGTAGAAGTATTATGTATAATAAGATTATATAGACTTGAATCGACATAATTTGAATCCTTATTTACGTATCATTATAAAGAATTTAATTTATATCACAAGATGATCATATGTACATTGACCTTAATCTTGACTTAATCATAGACTCCTTGATTGTATTACTAGATCTTTTGATATGTTCGTTCAAGCCCATTTGATATTGGACCCAATACATACATTTTGGAGGTTCAATAATATATTGGGCACGGAATGTGATTTAAATATATGGAATCCATGGCTTTTGAAAAGAGGCTTAAAATTAGTTTCTTTAATATTGATTAAGAAGCTAAACAGTTATGCGCATAATTTATGATCCGATCATAAATTAACTATTTAACTAGTGAATCAATGGTACTTAAGGAACAAGAGATAATTTACAAGAGTAAAATAGTTATTTCACCTAGCTCTAATTATGAACTTGTTGCTGCGAAATCCGTTATCCGGCTCGGGAGCGCTTCTGGCTCCTGATCCGGACGATCCCGCTGCTTCGAGGTGGAACCTGCAAGACAGTCCGCGCGCAGAGGGTGCTGTGGGGGTTGCCCTCTGCGGAGGACCCTCCGATGCCCAAGTCAGTGAAGATTCACAGCAAGCAGATGTGTGGAGAAGACTCTCACAAAGGAGTTCCTCTTTTTTGGCCAGAGCTTCGAGCTCGGGGGGGGGGGGGGGGGAGCTTCAATGGAGAATGAGAGCTAGTGTAAAAACTGTGTAAAAAATGGGCGTAGAATGGTCGTACTTGAAAGGCTTGAGGGTGGTGGTATTTTAGGCGATCACCTGATTCTTGGACGTGCTCTGGATGAGGTCTGAAAACTGTTAGGATTCGAATCAAGTTTGTTATGAGGCCAGCGGGATCCATATCTTGTCAGTTAGAGGATCAACGGCTGGGAGAGATAGTTGGTGCCATGAAGTTTAATGATCACATGGACCTAGGCCACTCTTGCAGGTCCTAGGCCATCTCTGGACATGATTCGCCACCTGAAATCTTATTTAGTTATAGTTGATTCAAATCCTTCTGCGCCGGATTCCGCAGAGGTATTTTGAACGTTGTGGTTTGGTCATCATGGTTCCGCGGAGGTAGGTGCCTAAGTGCCTCGGCCGGGCCGAGGCACAGAGAACGGCCTGGTCTGCCGAAGTATGGAAGGCTCGGTTTGCCGAGGAATGGCTTGGCTTGGGTGGCCGAGGTATATTGGTGGAGGCTGAAGTTGGCCAAGCTGAAGCTGAACGCCGGACTTCTGTAAAGCATGGAGTCAAGAACTCCTTGTCTTGGCTTCATGACGCCATCCTTGGTGTGCATAGCGCGGCTGTGGAAACCAGAGTATCGAGGCGGGGCCGACTTGAATGAGAGTGCCTAGGCATGGCCGACTTGAATGAGAGTGCCGAGCTTGAATGAGAATGCTGAGGCATGGCCGACTTGAATGAGACGTGGCTTGAGTGTGGAGGCATGCCTTCTCCTTTCTTTGTATTCCATTAAATGCTGGCCAAGTCATTATGACCATTTCTGCACCATTAAATGCTCCTATTGACTTGACTGCCAGATATTAATGAGGTAGCCCTTGGGAGAACCCACGCACATAATGTGGCCCTTTTTCCCTCTTGTTCTCTTTCTTCGTTATGACGAGATGCTTGTTGCTAGAATGTCGCACCAGCTAGCCAACTGGCAAGCAGGGCGTTTGGATTGGGCACAACCCCATCGCCAATGTGAGCGGTCAATAATATAATGACGATTTTACCCCTCATCACATGCCCCCCACTCCCTAGTCCGAAGTGTAATTTTGGATATAGGGAGTAGAATTCTGGAGCAATCTTATTTGGGGGACATGTCATTCGATCCTCTGTGGAGGAAGTGTTTATCTCTGTGTAGGTTAGAGAAAGGCCTGGGCGGCCCTACGGACTTATGCAGTAGACATGATCCTATTTAAGGAATGATGTACGTATTTCTTTGAAAAGAAATAAGTTGCATAGCCTTGCTGTTAAGCGGGGAAAAGTTACCACCCTCCGCTGAAGCATAATAGGACGTCTTAGTCGCATCAGAGTGTTTGATAGATTGCTCGTTTAGTCCGAGGCTTCCAGAAATACATCACTCCGTGTTGCCAAGGCTTCAGATAATAAATCACTCGGTGTTGCCGAGGCCTCAGGTAATAAATTACTCGGTGTTGCTGAGCCTTCAAATAATAAATTACTCGGTGTTGCCGAGCCTTCAAATAATAAATCACTTGGTCTTGCCGAGCCTTCCCAAGATGCCACTCGGTTGTAACCGAGGCTTCCAAATAATAAATTACTCCCCCCAATGATCCTCTCGGAGAAGGGGATGCCCCGCTCCGCCTTCGGCTGGGATGGAGGAGCTTGCTTGGCGGCGCCTAGTTTCCGATGCCATTCTTGCCGCATCTCCCGCATCTGTTGTCTGATCCCTTCATCCAAAGTGGTATGAGGGTTCGGGCGAGGAGAAGATGGCAGCAGTGTCGAATCCTGGGAAGACACCGGGGAAGGGGAGCGAACCCGCCTGGACCCGAGCGGGCTCTTCCTTCCAGCTCGCCGTAGCACTGGCTTCGTCTTTGCGGGCCGGTGATCGTGATCCGTTGCCTCAGCGGGTCGGAGGAAGAGACCGCTGGCGAGGCAGGGGCAGTGGCCTCCTCATGAGGCTGAGAAATAGGGACAGCAGCTCCAGGGATTGCCTGGAATCTCTGGATGGACTGGGTCAATGCTTGGACCTACTGAACCAGTGGCGAACTGGTCCAGGGTTACCGCCGTTGCCGGTTGCGAAGGAGTTTCAGCTGGCGGTGGTAGCGGAGGTGCTGCACCGATGATTGGATCAGGCCTTTGCGAGGCAGCCTGATCTTGAGCTTCAGATGTAGCTCTCTTCTGATTGGCCATTAGAGGATGCTTTTCTCTAGTTCGAGTCTTGTTCCTGGATTACAAGTTTATGGGACTTGAGGCCCTTCCTCTAGCGCCAATCTGTTGCTGCGGAAATCTGTTTTCGACTCGGGTGCGCTTCTGGCTCCTGATTGGGACGCCGATCCCATTGCCTTGAGGTGGAACCTGCAAGGCAGTCCGCACGCAGAGGGTGTTGTGGGGGTTACCCTCTGCGGAGGACCCTCCGATGCCCAAGTCAGTGGAAATTCACAGCAAGCAGATGTGTGGAGAAGACTCTCACAGAGGAGTTCCCCTTTTTTGGCCAGAGCTTCGAGCTCAGGGGGGAGCTTCAATGGAGAATGAGAGCCAGTAAGAACTGTGTAAAAAATGGGTGTAGAATGGCCGTACCTGAAAGGCTTGAGGGTGGTGGTATTTATAGGCGATCACCTGATTCCTTGGACGTGCTCTGGATGAGGTCTTAAAACTGTTAGGATTCGAATCAAGTTTGTTATGAGGCCAGCGGGATCCGTATCTTGTCAGTTAGAGGATCGACGGCTGGGAGAGCTAGTTGGTGCCATGAGGTTTAATGATCACATGAACCTAGGCCACTCTTGCGGATCCTAGGCCATCTCTGGGCATGATTCGCCACCTGGAATCTTATTCAGTTATAGTTGATTCGAATCCTTATGCGCCGGATTCCGTAGAGGTATTTTGAACGCTGTGGTTCAGTCATCATGGTTCCGCGGAGGTAGGTGCTTGAGTGCCTCGGCCGGGCGAGGCACAGAGAACGGCCTGGTCCGCTGAAGTATGGAAAGGCTCGGTTTGCCGAGGAATGGCTCGGCTCGGGTGGCTGAGGTATATTGGTGGAGGCTGAAGTTAGCTAAGGCTGAAGCTGGACACCGGACTTCTGTAAAGCATGGAGTCAAGAACTCCTTGTCTTGGCTTCATGACGCCATCCTTGGTGCGCATAGCGCGGCTGTGGAAGCCAGAGTGTCAAGGCGGGGCCGACTTGAATGAGAGTGCCGAGGCATGGCCGAATTGAATGAGAGCGCCGAGCTTGAATGAGAGTGCCAAGGCATGGCCGACTTGAATGAGAGTGCCGAGGTATGGCCGACTTGAATGAGGCGGGGCTTGAGTGCCGAGGCATGCCTTCTCCTTTATTTGTATTCCATTAAATGCTGGCCAAGTCATTATGACCGTTTCTGCACCATTAAATGCTTCAGCCTATTGACTTAACTGCCGATATTAATGAGGTGGCCCTTGAGAGAACCCATGCAGATAACGTGGCCCTTTTTCCCTCTTGTTCTCTTTCTTCGTTATGATGAGACGCTTGTTGCTAGAATATGATTGGGCACGACCCCATTGCTAATGTGAGCGGTAATAATATAATGATGATTTTACCCCTCATCAGAACTAATTATAGAGGGTTGAATTACATGTAATAATTATATAAGTGGATAACTCAAATTTTTGAGTAAAATTAATTTATAATTTTTAAGAGTGTAGTCTCGAGTTTTTAGTGGAATAACTTCGAGATTAATAAAATGAATAAATAATTAAAAGTTTTAATTGAGTTTATTCAAGTTTTTTGGAGCTTAAAATTATGGGTCCATGGTCCCCATACTGTCTTGGTTAATTACATCGAATACTCTTGGATTTAATAATTAATATGATTTTATTTTTTTAAAAAAATATTTATTGAAACTTTATAATAAAGTGTTTATTATGAATATAAATAATTAATTTGATTGATTATTTTTCTCCACATCTATTTTTGTACAATAAATTAGTTATTGAACAAAATAAAAATGTGTTTAGACACATTGTTCATATAATAAGATGATATGAATGATGGCACATAAATGTTATTGTAAGACTCACACAAGAGAATTTTTGATCTTATAAATGGTGCATATTTTGAATTGATGGAGAGAGAAAGACATTTTAATTTTTGATATTTTTGATAATGTGATTATTGAAAATATTAAAAATAAATAATAAACTTATTTTTTATAACTAATATTAGATATTTGAAATTAATAATATCTAAAATTATTAAATAAGATTGATAATTTAGATTTTATTATATTTAATTTAGATATTATTTGTAACTTAGTTGCAAATGAGAAAATAACTTTTTTCTTGATATGCTCAAAGAGTTGATATATGCGTAGAGGATTGTTCTCAAAATATGCACATACGGTCAAAATGGGTTATAACAGATAAAGATTATCTAGATTAAATTAATTCAAAAATAAATAAATAAAAAATCAAATGGATTTTTTTTGATTCACCTAGAGCTTATACGTAAGGCATAAGGTGGACTTTCAAAAAGTACGAGGCAACAAAAGAAAAGTTTTCTCTTCCTCTTTCTTCTATATGTACGCTAACCCTTTGTGAAAAATAGAAAAAAACAAGAAAGAGCTCATTCTCATAATTCGATATCGATCCTGAGAAAGGTGAAGAAGACTCTGGTTTTATTTTTATTTTATAGGTATTTTTGTAATGTATTTTAGCCCATAAACTCTATCGTAGAATTCTTTTTCATAGCTTTGAATCCGGTAGTAGGGCACGTCTGCTCCTTCGAGATCTAAATACTTTAGTTTATATATTTTATGTGTAGAAAAATTATATAATAATTTTTCTTTTGATATGATGATATTGATTTTATGCATACTAAACGATCCGTATGTTTTCATTGTACATATATATATATATTGAAGGAGCTGAAGAAAAGGGACATGCCGAAAATGATGGACATACCTCAATATCGGTAGCAGCGGAAGCAGAATCGTCGATTGTCAGGGACTACCAAAGTCCCCTGTTTGTCCATGCCCCTAAGCCACAACATCGATGAGAGAGAGAAGGAGGAAGGCTTCTGAGACTCCGTCTCTACTTCTTTCTGAAGACACCTCGGGTCTTCTTATAGACAAGGAGCAGATAAGCCAAAGGAATATAAAGCGTCCCAGATTTTACGAAGAGTCCCATCTCTTGGGACTTTGTGTGGGCGTGACCTGGCATCCAGGCCAATAATCTCCCACTCGTCCACACAGGAACAATAACCTCAACTCTCTGGACATGTAGTGCGGTGGGGTGTGCGACCTGACGAAACTCACACACAGTGACACATAGTGGATATGCTGCGTTAAGTTAATAAATAACTAACGCAGTGAACATAATATAATCCAATCCCGTCTGTGTCCCAGATAATTCGATCATACCTGATCAAGCACTCTCAATCCCTTAGAGATCTACCATGAGCAGCACTTGAAAGACACAAAGTCATAATGTTGGTATCCATAATCATATGCAACTCTTACACATGATTGCCCGGGCAATGGATCACAAACATAAAGTGTGGTCACGAATAATCTTTCTTGAACACTCATACCAGTCCATCCTTGTCCAGTTGACTTCCTAGGATTGTCTCATGTGGCCGCATCAATTCCATGATCCTGGAGGACAAGGCTAAGGAAGTCATCCTGAACTCCAACTTCATGGTATAGGTTCAAGTCCAAGGACACTACATAGTTGTAAGGCTCACACGATAATGGAGAGGGAAAATCTGGCATTACCCCTTACAAGGTCGACTTTAGCACATGCAATGTAATACATGCTACGATGGAGCTCCCACTTAATGGCCATGTCATACTCAAACATCATACGAACACAAGTCTAGGCATCACAAAGTTGCCTAACTCGAGCACACACCAATGCTCCCAGTTTGGCTATAACAGGCTTAGTATGGATCTGTGGACATATCACTATTGATACACTGCACACGCATATATATGCTCCGTACTCAACTCTCCTGAGTCTCATCTCAGTCCAAATTGAGGCGACTTTAATTATAATCTATTCCATTATAATTTATGTAGCACATTTCGCAACCCATGCAATCTGCAACTCATGCATTGCTACTCAAGCATCTACAATGGCTACTTTAGTCTCATCCCGCCCACTACAAAAGTGTCAGGGCGATCATCCGTGTGAGTGGGCTGATCTAAGCCTGTGACATTTATACACATATGTGCCTATAAATATGAACTCATCATAATAATAAAAATAAACATTTCATAAACTTTAACACATAGTCATTGATGTCCATACAATCCCTGTCTGACAAAAAAAATAGACACAACTCCTACATAAGTCTAAAACATATCACGGTCTGTCACACTCTATAGACCTAGACCCCTCACATGAGCTTGGAACACATCCCTAGGAATAAGCTTCGTCAAAGGATCAGCCAGCATCCTGCCAATGGAGATATGCTGTAGGATAACTTCTCCTTGCTTGACCATGTCTCTAATGAAGTGATATCTGATATCAATATGATTGGTCCTTCCATGGTACTTAGGATCCTTAGCATATTGTAATGCTGTCATACTATCAGAACTGATCTGAATAGCCTTATGTGCAGTAGCTGATATCTCAAGTCACCTTAAGAACCTCCTCAGCCACACAGCCTTCTGGACAGCGACCGAACAAGCAATATATTCGGCTTCCATAGTGGACAAGGCAGTGCACCTTTGTTTCTTACTACACCAAGTGACAGCTCATCCACCAAAAATGAAACATATCCTATGGTGGATCTACGCTCGTCCCTATCACCAGCCCAATCAGAGTCACAAAAACCCCTTAATCTCAAATCTCCACCCTGATAGGATAGGGTGAGATTGGCAGTACCACGAAGGTAACGAAAAATCCTTTTAACTGCAACCCAATGAGCAAGTCTTAGATTACTTTGGTATTGGCTAACCAAGCCGACTGCAAAGCAAATGTCAGGGCGAGTACACAACATAGCGTACATCAAGCTCCCTACTACACTAGCATAGGGGGTCCTGCTCATCTTTTCTCTCTCCTCATCATTTCTAGGGCACTGATCGATGCTTAAAGTACAGCCCTTCTCTGTTGGGGTATCAACGGGTTTAGAATAGTGCATTTGGAATCATTCTAAGACTTTCTTAATATACGTTTCTTGTGACAAACCAAGAAACCTCTTAAATGATTCCTTAGGATCCTCACTTCCAGCACAAAATCTGCCTTACCCATATCCTTCATCTCAAAGACAAAGGACAGCCACTCCTTAGTGGCATTGATCACTCCTATAGAACTCCCAGCAATTAGGATGTCATCTACATACAATGCCAAGATCAGAATCCCATCGTCTAATTTCTTAATGTACACACAGTGGTCCTCAATCATATCTAAGCCAATCGATGTAATAGCTTCATGAAACTTGAGGTACCATTGCCTAGATGACTGCTTAAGACCATATATGGATCTTCTAAGGCGGCACACTTTGCCCTCCTATCCTTTGGTCACAAAGCCCAAGGGTTGATCCATATAGATCTCTTCATCCAAGCTTCCATTAAGAAATGCTATTTTAACATCCATTTGATGTAGCTCCAAGTCTAAATGGGCTACTGTAGCTAGGATCAGGCGGATGGAGACAGTCTCACCACAGGAGAAAATGTCTCCTCATAGTCTACACCCTCCATCTGGGTATAGCCCTTTGCCAGAAGATGAGCCTTGTACTTATCAATTGATCCATCAGCCTTATGCTTTATCTTAAGAACCCACTTATTTCCTATAGATTTGCACCTAGGCGGAAGGTCTACCAAGTCTCACACATGATTCTTGGCCATCGATACCATCTCATCATCCATAGCAGCTTGCTACTCACTATGAGCAGGTGAATCGAGCGCCTCTTCAACAGAAGCAAGCTCATCTGAATCCAACGGAGTGCAAAGAAATACATTCCCTTCGATCCCAAAATCGTCGTGGAATATGACCACGTTTGCTTCTCCGTAACTGCGGATCTGGACCCTGAGGACCGCTCTCTGGTAGTGCATCAACCCTCATGGGTGAGCTCCTACTAGGCTCAGCTTGTGCACATTCACTATCTGGTGCGGCACTCCCACTGGGCCTAGCATTCCCACTATCTATGGCCATCTCTGAGACAGGTCGAATATCCCCTCTCTCGCCAGAGATAGGAGGAAGGTCCTCCTGTAACTCATATAGGGATAGGTCCTTTCTAATGTCACCAATGCTCGGAAGTCATTCTTTAGAAACTCCACGTCTCTGGATCCCACTTCAGTCAACCCTCCATCAGGATGCACACCATACATCATATAATCCTTCGAATTCTCAGGGTACCTGATGAACACCTTTTTGCTGGCTTTAGGACCCAGCTTTCCCAACTTATGGGAGGCATTGTGAACATATCCTGCTGAGCCCCAAGGATGCAAATGATCCACAGAGGGTCGCGCCATACCATAGCTCATATGGAGTAGAGGGTATTATTTTACTAGGTGCACGGTTAAGGATATAGGCAACAGTCAACAACGCATCTCCTCAGAAACTAATTGGAAGATTTTCCTGTGCCATCATCGACCTAACTATGTAGTAAAGTCCTATTTTGATGATCGGCAACACCATTCTGTTGCGGTATCCCAAGAATAGTAAGCTGCCTGCGTATCCCTTTTTCTACACAGAGCCGTTGGAATTGCTCAGATAGATATTCACGACCTCTATCAGTTCGGAGAGTCTTCAAAGACCTCCTTCTGATTTTCTACCTCAGCTAAAAATCATCTGAAACAATCCATGCTTCATAGCGGTGGGAGATCAGGTACACATACCCAAATTGCAAAAAATTATCTATAAATGTGAGGAAATAGGAAGCGCCATGGCACGCCCTGACACTCATGGGTCTACAGATATCAGAGTGAACTAGCTCTAATGGATGAGAGGCCCTAGTAACCTTACCAAAAGGCTTTCTTGATGCCTTTCCCGCTAGACAAGACTCACACACAAGTAGACTTATCTTGGTAAGAGGGCCATTCATGTCACTAGTCGATAACTAAGGAAACATATCAATGACTAAGAGAATTTTCTTAATAACTAAATCCTACAAAATAAAGGAATCTTATACATTTGAAAAAAATCCCCAAAATTAGGGAATTCTAACATTCCACCCCTCTTAAAATCAACCTTATTCTCAAGGTTGAAAATCAAGAAACTTTTTTTTGTGCTTGTAGAAGTACTCTCATGTGGCATCTTTCACTATCAATCGAATAATAATGAGAACATTAAAAGTACCACAAGCTAATATGCCACAAGATTAGTTATTACAAGTATTTACTTTAATCCTAACCTACAAAAAGTTACTGCATCATCCAATGGTGACCCCACAAACTTTAGATCCATTATTCATGACTGGGCTTCAGTGAATGCATATAGACTAAGGTTTCATTTTAATGGAATTACAAATAAGGGCATTAAAAGTGGTCATATGGAAATACTTCTACAAGCAACAGGAGAAGGTTCAAATTGGTATCCTATCTTTGTATATTAATCTACAATATTTTTGGGTCCTAATATTGAATTCAAAAATATCCATTAAGAATTTTGGTGACAAGCTTTTTGTTTGAATAGAAAGACAAAATTTGATGTTTATTTAGTTGAAATTTATTTAGATGCATTTGGGAAAATCATATTACAATAGCGGTTGGCATGGACCATGCTCAAGATGGGTTAAGATAAAAAGTACTGCTTGAGGCATCGAATCAGACCCAAACTCAGGTCAAGCATGGCTAGCCCAAGCTCGGCCCAATGGAAATATTTCAAGGTCTAGGTAAAGCCTGGCCTGCACTTATATTATAACTATATGAACACTACACACGTATAAAATAAGACATTAGTTGGGATGGCTAAGGTGTATTCTTCTTTCTACCTAAAACATTTAAAATATTTATTTTATATCAACACACACATATATTTGGGCTTAGTCTAAAATTTGAATAGGCATAAAAGATCAAACTCGTCCTGGCCCTATGGACAAAAAATTTAGCTCAAGCCCTAAAAATTTTCAAGCTAGACTTGGGCCAACACAGAGGCTGTCCGGCCTATGTCCACCCCTAATTACAATGATGAGTTTGCTCAAAAAGTACAAAAAAAGAATATGACATATAAGTGAAAAATCATAAATAATACTTATTCTAAGTAAGCAAGTGTAGAATTCCTTATTCTTATATATGTACCCAACATCTATCTCATATATAACCAATGTGAGATTACATGTCCTTACACTCTCCCGATTTAAATCATAGTAGTTTTGTCAAACTAAGGGTCAAAATCTCATCAAATTTAATCATAAACATCATGATCAACCATGATTAAATTGTCTTAAAAGGGCTTGTGCTATGATGTTCCTTTATCCAAACCATGATGTTCCTTTATTCAAACATCATGATCAGCCCCTCATCTTAATCCGATCAGTTTCTACCGTCGGATCCTCATGATCAAGAAAAAATTTAAAGCCCCTCAAGCTTCTTGTAACGATGATCTCAGCCCCTCATCTTAATTCGATCAATTTTCACCGTCAGATCCTCATGATCAAGAAAAAATTTAAAGCCCCTCAAGCTTCTTGCGACGATGCACACATTAGGATATTTCAAGCCTATTGGCTCATTTACCCAACAATCCTGCACATGAATAAAAATTGGACTTAGATCAAGATCATCAAAGATCAGCAAAGGTGATCCCCCACACAAAAGGATTTTAATGCAAATGAATATGCAGACACTAAAGAGTATAATGGGATGAAATTGTATCAGGATAAATAGCTTGTGGCTTTGAACCTTCCTTAATGAGTTGTTATCGAGTTTACTTGCTAAAAAGTGAACATAATGTCTTGAACTTTTCAGTTTTGTGTAAACCAAAACAATAATAATCACATAACTTCTTTTTGAGCATTCTTTTGGTTCTCATGGTTATGCTCATTTTGGCCCCGAACATCTTCTGGTTTCATGAGTGCTTTAGAGAATTAAACCTTAAATTTCTTATAGAATTGGCCCAGTTCACACTCACATAGATGATTCTTATTAAGAGTATCCTGCTATACCCCATATGAATATTCATGTTATAAAAATCATTAAAGCAATGCTTATTCTAGTACCTTTAGCAAGTAGCACCAATTATCATAGAAATGAGTAGGATTGGACATCCCTAGTGCTATGCAAGTCTCTTCATAATTTAGTTATCCCTTTTGAATCTAGATCTTGGGATCTCTAGTCAGCTAGATTGGGTATCCACTATAAAGATTTTTCAGTTATAGGTTTTAAACCCATTCTCCTCGATAAACTTTACTTGATCTCTTGGTAACCCTTTGTCAATGGATCCACTAGGTTTTTTTTTTACTGAATATAGTCAATAGAAATTACACCAATTTTATGTAACTGCTTAATGGTATTATGTCTACTACGTATATGTCTAGACTTACCATTATACATCTTATTCTGTGCTCTGTAAATTGCTGATTGACTATCACAATGTATGCATATTGCAGACACAGGCTTTGGCCAACATGGAATATCTTCTAAAAGGTTTTGAAGCCATTCTGCTTCTTTAGCAGCCTTTTCTAAAGCAATAAACTCAGATTCCATAGTGGATCGAGCTATAATTGTTTGCTTAGAAGATTTTCATGACACAATACCTCCTCCTAAGGTAAATACATATCCACTTATGAATTTTGTATCTTCTTTGTTAGATATCCAATTTACATCATTGTATCCTTCTAGTATAACTGAATATCTTAAATAATGTAATCCATAACTTAGGGTATATTGCATATCTTAATATCCTTATTAGAGCTGTCTAATGATTTGGATCTGGATCACTAGTGAATCTACTCAACTTATTGACAGCATATGCTATGTCAGGACGAGTGCAATTCATGACATACATTAAACTACCAATTATACGTGAATATTTTAATTGAGATATGGGTTCTCCAATATACTTAGCCAAATATAGATTAACATCTACAGGTATTTTCACCGGACTAGTATCACACTTTTTGAACTTATTTAATATTTTCTCAATATAATGAGATTGAGATATATATTATTTCTTCAGATGTTCTAGTGATTCGAATCCCTAGTATAACATATGCAAGACCCATATTTTTTACAATCAAAATCTTTGATTAATATTTTCTTTATCTATTTAATCATTTTAGTATTACTACCAATGATTAACAAGTTATCTACATATAAGCAGATTATCACATACCCTTCGGGCAAGATTTTGGCATATATACATTTGTCACATTCATTTATTTTGAATCTATTTGATAATATGACATTATCAAATTTTATATGACATTGTTTAGGTGCTTATTTTAATCCATATAAAGATTTAACAAGTCTACACACCTTTTTTTCTTGTCCAGGAACAATAAATCCCTCAAGCTATTTCATGTATATTTATTCATCTAATTCGCCATTTAGAAAAGCAGTTTTAACATCCTTTGATGAATTTCAAGATTGTTAATGGCTATAAAAGTGATTAACATTCTTATAGATGTTATTCTACTTACTGATGAATAGGTATCAAAGAAGTCTATA
>UESW01001377.1:176711-447514 GCA_900491605.1 Calamus simplicifolius | reverse complement strand
TCTTCTTCTTAAGAGGTATTTTATTCAGAATATGATTTGGTAAGAGAATTGCTTCTTCTTATAAATTCTGTGGTGTACCAGAATTTATCAACATAGCATTCATTATTTCTTTTAATATGCGGTTTTTGCGTTCTGCAATTCTATTAGATTGAGGCGAATAAGGAGCCATAGTTTAATGAATAATGCCATGCTCTTGACAAAATTTATCAAAAGGTGCATCATATTCTCCACCTCTATCACTCTTTATAGCCTTAATCTTTTTACCAAGTTAATTTTTAACTTTATTCTTATAACATTTAAATATTTCTAAAGCCTTATCTTTAGACTTTAGTAGATACACATAGCAGTATCTTGTTGAATCATCAATAAATGTTATAAAATACTTTTTACCTTCTCGAGTTTAAACTAACTTTAAATCACATAGATCACTGTGAATTAAGTCAAGAGGTTCAATATTTCTTTCTACTAATGGAAATTGTGTTTTTGCTAACTTAGCTTCAACACACACTTCGCACTTGTAATACGAATTAATTTCATGATTAGGTAATAATTCTATTTTTATTAATTTTTATAATAAATTAAAATTGACATGTCCTAATCTATCATGCCATAAACAAGAAGAGTCAACCATATAAGCAGAAGAAGAAGCTTTATTCATTTCAAGATTTTGTGAACAGTCATTACATTTACTTTGAATAATCCATTATTCAAGTAATCCCTTCCAATAAATATCCTCCCTTTAGTGAGTACAAATTTGTCAGACTCAAAAACAATCCTAAAGTCATGTTTGCTTAGAAGGAAGCCTGATATAAGATTCTTTCGGATGTCAGAAATATGTAGCCCATCGTTTAGTAGAAGCTCCTTGCCAGATATCATTTTCAAAATAATATGGCTAAGTCCTTCTATCTTGGATGTAGCGGAGTTATCCATGACCAAATTTCTACCATTGATAGGAGATATGATGAGAACATACTCTTATAAAGCAGACATGTCTGGTACTCTAGTATCGATGTACTCATTGGCTTTGTCAACCATGTTTGCTTCAAACATAATAGCTGACAGCATCATATCGAATACTTCTTGGGATAGGGTTTCAGTAATGTTGACCTCTTTCTTTTCTTTCCTCTTGAAACGATAGTCCTTGAATTTGTGTCATTGCTTTCTACAGACAAAGCACTTTCTCTTGAACTTATATTTCTTTGGATTGCCCTTCTTCTGTTTAAAGCCTTCACTTGGAAACTTGTGTTTCTTCTTTTCTTCTATGAGATTGACCTTAGGCTCAGCAGGTTATCCTCCTATCTTCTTGTCTTGGCTCTTATTGTCTTCCTTGATCCTCAGGTGGACAATTAGATCTTCAAGTTTTATCTCCTTTCGCTTATGCTTCAAGTAGTTCTTGAAGTCTTTCCATAATGATGGTAGCTTCTCTATGATGGCAGCTACCTAGAATGACTCACTAAGAGATATTCTCTTTGCATGTATCTCATGCAGGATGATCTGAAGCTCTTGGACTTGCTCCATAACTATTTTGTGGTCGATCATTTTGTAGTCTAAGAATCTTTCGATCACAAACTTCTTATGTCCAGCATCCTCTATTTTATACTTTTTATCTAGGAATGCCCATAATTCCTTGATAGTAGTAATACTATTGTACACATTGTACAGAGTATTATTCAGACCATTGAGGATGTAGTTCTTGCAAAGTAAGTCTGAATGCTTCCATGCTTCCACCACAGCAATCACCTGCTTTTCGGTCTCTTCTTTCTTCAGGACTGGTGGATCTTCATTCAGTATTCTGACCAGATTCAGAGTTGTAAGGTAGAGCAGCATCTTCTATTGTCACCTCTTGAAGTCAGTGCTGGAGAACTTCTTTGATTTCTCAGCTTGAACGGATGTAGTCATAGTAGCCATCTACAGCAACACTTCCGTGATAGCAGAAAATTATCTTAAGATTGTTGGTGCATATTGTGGCTACCTAATTGATAAGATTGAGTTTAGAGTTATACTCTATATTCTTAAGATAATTTCATTCCACAACGGTGCTTATGGTCTGTATGACGATTGTCTCTTAGGATACAACAATCTTATTTTGATGAAAGTGGCACTACAATTCACCAAAAATATCGAACCAAAAATGCTTCTCTCTTTTTAATGTAATATAGCTATACTTCCCTAAGAAGAGTATGCAAATGCCTAAGAGAGGAAAGGATTGGATTGAATTTGGATTTAATTTGGAATGAATGAAATGCAAGGGTCTAAGGTCCTATTTATAGGTTTTAGGTGCCTTTTGGATACATTCATTCAGGTTTAATCCAATTTAAATTGGTTAATCAGATTTGATCAAAGGAAGCCTTTGATACATTGATTCACCCCGTGATCTGATGATCAGCCGATCAGATAAGCCAATTCATGTTCCGATATGCCGTTTTCCATTGTGATCTGATGATCACGTTATCAGATAGGTGGTTGCATGGCTTTGATACGTCGTTTCAAGATCGATGGTTGCCTTATTACCAACGATCATCAATGGCTTGATTGGATGGACGTCTTATCACCAACGGTCAACGGGTGATCAACTGTTGATCAGTCAACCGATGGTCAACAGTTCAACGGTCATTTCATCAATGGCTGCGATCAATCCAAGCCTTGATATCAACACCGCTTTGATCAATCACATCGGTCCATCGTTTGATTTCTGCCCCTCATCTTAATCCGATCAGTTTCCACTGTCCGCTCCTCATGATCAAGGAAAAATTTAAAGCCCCTCAAGACGATGCGCACATGCAAAGTGCAAAGTGAAGTGCAAAGTACGCCTACAAAGCCCCATTGCGCCCTTCGCACACGCACGGGCACATCACCCTCAAGCTCTCCACTTATGGTGAGCCTAAGAAACTTAAGCATGAAGAAAGATGTTTCCATACAAGTGAACCTTCCTTTCTTAATTTTTTCGATGTGGGACTAAATATCCTCTCAATTTTTCATTTACCCACAAAGGAAGATAATGTGCTTTCAAGGCCAATTAGGATATTTCAGGCCTATTGGCCCATTTACCCAACAGGAAATTGGTCTATATATTTTTAGCTTTGCAACTTGAATCAATGAAATCTGAGTCCATTATCAAGTAGTAACACCTTAGCTTCATTCTCTTCATTGTTTATCAAGAATACATGCTTCTTGATCAGTCTTTGTGTTGGTTCTCTCCAAAACTAACAACTGCTCGGAAGTATTTGATGTCACACAGAATCCTCAGATCCCTTGTTGCTCGTAACCAAACTCTAAAGCTGCCAGCTCCATTAATGAAATGAAGCATGGATGATTGAGTATCTTGGTTTGTAGCAGAAATCTCTCCATCTCCTTGCCTCTCCCCACGAGCATCGGAACTTGCTCACGGACAACGGAGGGCTTCTTGCCCATCGTGTTAATCCTCTCCACGCTCAATCTGAAAGTGCTACCAGAGCTTTAGTTTATAAAAAAAGAGCCCAAGTCTAAACTGTTGAAATTTGATGTAGACAACACTTCTTTCTTCGATTTTTTTATATGCCAACTTTCTCATTTAATGTCTCAATCACGCATGAGAAAAGAAGAGCCGCTTACCCCAAACAAGGGGTCACATTGCAGTTTCAAAGTGCGGACTGATTTATTTCTAGACCAATATGTGGTAAGAGGAAGAGGTCCACTGTTGGTTGTGTTGAAATCTTGCCACCACCTAGCAGAAATGGAAATTGTCTGCATCATTATCTGAATGGGTATGGCTTACACTTTGCTATCGATGGAGATCTTATTCCATAACTGGTGATCACCAAGGCGCAATTTTCTTATTCTGAAAGTAGAACTACTGGTTGATGTCACCATCATTGTTTAATCTATTGTTGCTTATAAAATTATAGAACTGCAAGTCAATGGTTTTGGATTAGGGTTTATAGTCTGCAATTCTAATTCACATGGCAGTAGAATTTAACTCTTGCTTTGATAAAGACTTGAACTTACAATAAAATATCGCAAATATCATTAATAAAAAGCTGTAAGTTGCCTTGTTTGGAGAAATACCGGATGTCCTGACCGTATTGTTTAATGTTTAAACCTTGCATGGACGCGTGATTACAAGGATGTATTTGCCTGCTAAGCAATCCAGTGGGCGTGGAACCGGTGGTATCTTCTATCTTCTTGCTTCAACTGTTGCTCAAAGTTTTCTGATGTAATCAGGGATGAGAAGCTAAATATCAATTCCAGGGGCAAAGTCAATTCTCTATTTGGAAAGTTTCGTTGTATTAATTAATAATGGATCTTAAGGGAATGGATCAAAAAATGTGTGTATTCAGTATATATGCATGGCCCTCAGCTACACACTTAAATTTTTATATGATTCAAGTGCTTGGTTCCAAAGACATCTCTTTATCTTTTCTTGTGAGAATAATAACGGAAGCATCGCCTAGTGGAACACCTGGTTCAAATACTCGGAAACACTTGACAAGAAAAACACGGACACACATAAAAAACAACATCGATCACTAGGATTTCAAAGCAAAAATATCTTGATTGGAAGATGGATACAACCAGCAGGCGACAACCCAGTTTGCACGACTCATTGTGTTCATCTATATCAGAAGATATCCGTGATCGATGAGCTGTAAGTTTTTGTCTTAACAATAATTAATTTGGTTGAACTAGGATATATAATTTACATGATTTCTCTTGTTGTATCTTCCCTTGCAGTTTTGCAACCTATACAAAGAAATATTTATATGATTTAATCTATGGAATGTGAAATTAGTCAGGCTTGTCACCTAGAAGAAATTGGCATTCGTTATGGTATAAGTGCCTGTGCTAGTATATTTAGTTTCCAATCAATTTTATACTTGGTAGATCTTAATTAGGTGCTTATATTAGCCAATGAATCAAAATAATACTTTCTTGATTGATTTTTTTTTTTTTGAAGGTAATAAATAGGTAACCTTCATGGGTGATCGATGTTAGGTTATTATAAATGAAATCAAAGCAAACTGGTATGTCAAAATCAACTTTGATGGGAATGTCCGTGGTAGACTAGCCGGTTCGGCTTTCATCATTCGTGGGCCTCAGGGTGACATATTGGCGGCTGGTGGATTCGGCACTCTGGATTCCTTTGTCCCTATGTCCGAGCTTTATGCTGCTTGGGCTGGTATTTCTTATGCTTCCCAGACTCTTCGAGCTCAGAGGCTTGTGATTGAGGGAGACTCTATGACTGTTATACAGTGGATACGGAAGGAGAGTGTTCCTGATGTTTTCACTAATCCGATCCTCAGGGACATTTGGACTATGCTTCAGCAGGTGGATACTGCCCAGATCCATCATGTCTTTCACGAAGCCAACACGGCTGCTGACTGGGCAGCGGCGGTCGTGGCTCAGCATGCAGGTTATAGGCTATGGAGGGTGGGTGATCCTTGCCCTCCTGTGCTGTTGCAAATTTACATTCTGATGTATCTGGATTGATTCGCACTAGACTAGTGTGATCGCCCGTCTCTTCCAAAAAAAAAAAAATCAAAGCAAACTCAACTATAGCCCATATCAACTTGGGACATTATAGATAGACTTATTGTGTTTGTGAATTAGATTATATTTGAATCTGGATTCTTAGCCTAACATGATTGCAAAGGCTTAAATAAGAGAATATGTGAGAGCTCACGTTGATGTAACTAGCTCCATATCAGTTATTCATTGAATTGATCGTCTATTTACGCTGGATTAAAAAAAATGAATAATATTATTATATATGCTTTTCAAAAGTTAGGTACATGTGAAGTGGCAAGAAAATAATGTCATGTCATTGTTTTAATATGATTTTACTTCTATCGACATGTACAATGAATGTCAAGAGAGGAAGGTAGAAGACGAAATTATAAGTTTTTTTTTTTTTTTTCGAATAGGAAGTATGTTTGTTGAAATGTTCTTGTTGAAATTTCAAAGTCCAGTTAACCAGTAGGATGCAGATAGGCAGGCCTCTAACATTCATCCTACAAGGGCCTCTTTTTTAAGGTTTGCCCTTTAACATCACTTATATTTAACTCATAAATTTGCACCTTTCATGCCTACCTTATAGGGGTGAGCAATAAGTTATAATAACTCAACAATCAATATCAATCCGACCTGATAGAATTTGGTTGGTTTAGTACTAAGTACTAATAGGGTTGGTTTTGGATGTGGAATCCTCAAACCGACCTCTAGTGCCTATAGGAATCAAATCTAAGATATCAAGTATACTTTATAAATTATTTACAATTATTTTCAAAAAATCTTAAGTATTATATTAATCAATAAATATTCTATATTTTCTTTTTATAAACATCATTAAGAAAAAAAGTTTAGCCATTAAATATTAGACATATGTCAAAAAAAAATAAAATCAGTTCTTCTCTAAAACTGACTTAAACCAAACCAATTTAATCAAATCACTTCTGTGTTGGTTCCACGGTATGACCGAATCAATTCTCGATTTAAATCTTAAAACCGATGTTGATTGAATTGATTCTAGATTTTAATCTAGAACCCACTGAACATGACCCATGCTTCTATTATCCTAGGTTCATAATTTTGTAGTTTTGCGTGCCACTTATATGTATTAAGCGTACCTGTTTGTCTCATTCTTGTAGCTCTACTGCATCCTTGGCTTATGAAAATTTTATGTAAGCTAATATGTCTACCATATTCCTACATTTATAGCTTGTTCGCATTAGAGATGCTAAGCTTTTGAACAGAGCTTGCAATTCTTCTCTTCGTAAGTTGTATTTTCTTCATATGCCGGCATGTCAGACTCAGAAACATCTGAAATATTGGAACTAGAAAATTTTATTCGGGGTGAAGTAATTGACATGACACTGACCCAATGTGCTCAATGGTGGCAAGCATCCCGTGTCAAAGGAGCTCGGAAGGATAACTACAGATGGAGCAATTCAGTTACATCCTTTACCACACTGTCAATGGGGTAATTTATGAATTGCAGCTCAAGCTGAGAGGTTGATTTGGCCTCATGGAGTCGGATCTCAACAAGAGCTGAAGTTTGTAAGAATATGCCAAAACGACTTCAGCGTATTGGTCCGGTACAAGCTGTTGGGTATGGCAGATGGTGGCTACCTAATTGATCAGACTGAGGCTAGAATTATACTCTATGTTCTTAAGATAATTTCGTTCCGTAATAGTGCTCACGGTCAGTATGACGATTGTCTCCCAGGATACAACAGTCTCCTTTTGATGAAAGCAACACTACAATTCACCAAAAATATCGAACCAAGAATGCTACTCTCTTTTTAATGCACTATTGCTATACTACCCTTAGGAAAGTATGCAAATGCCTAAGAGAGAAAGGAACTAGAATTGATTCGGATTGAACTCAATTCAGAATGGTTTGGAATGAATGAAAATGCTTGGTTTAGGGTCCTATTTATAGGTTTTAGGTGCCCCTTGGAAGCAACCCTACGAAATTGATCTGTACCATTAGATCTGATCGGATCCGATCAACGGTTAGATCAATAAGCCTTTGATAAGCCGATTTATGGCTGTGATATGAAGATCAGCCGATCAGATAAGCCTATCCTCATCCTGATATACATTTTCATCATCGTGATCTGATGATCACATTATCAGATAGGCGATTGCACGTGTTTGATACATCGTTTCAAGATCACTTATCACAACGGCTTGATCGGAGCGACACCTTGTCACCAATCGTACGATCGGACGGACGCCTTATCACCAACCGACGATCGGACATGTGCCTTATTACCAACCGTCTTGTTGACTGATCAACCAACCATCCTGTTGACTAGTCAACCGAAGGGTGTCAGCCGTTGGATCGTGATCGCGATTGTGATTTGATTACCTCATCTCGACCCTTCATCCAATCGATCAATGATCAGTTCTGATCTTGATCCGATGATCAATGGTCAATTGATCCTAGCCCCTTATCTTGATCTGATCAGACTCCACCGTCGGATCCTCATGATCTAGAAAAAATTTAAAGCACCTCGCGACGATGCGTATGTACGAAGTGCAAAGTGTGCCTACAAAGCCCCCATTGCGCCCTTCGCACACGCCTGTGCGCGAGGGTGATGCTACGCATCACCTTCAAGCTCTCCATCTATGGTGAGCCTAAAGAACTTAAGCTTCAAGGAAGTGGTTTCCATATAAGTGAACCTTCCTTTCTTGATTTTTCTGATGTGAGACTAAATGTCCCCATAATTTCTCATTCACACACTAAAGGAAGGTGATGGGTTTTCAAGGCCCATTAGGGTATTTAGGCCTATTAGCCTATTTAGGCCATATTAGCCTATTTACCCAACAATCCCCATATGAATGGAAATTGGACTTAGATCAAAGATCATTAGAGATCAGCAAAGGCAAACTCCACATAAAAGGATTTTAATGCAAATGAATATGTAGACACACTAAAGAGAGTATAGTGGGATGAAGTTATATCGGAATAGGTAGCTTGTGGCTTTGAACCTTCTTAGTGAGTTGTTATCGAGTTTACTTGCTAAAAGGTGAATATGATGTCTTGAACCTTTCAGTATTTTTTGTAAACTAAGACAATAACAATCACGCAACTTCTTCCTAAGCATTCTTTTGGTTCTCATAGTTGTACTGTTCATTTTGGCCCCGAACAACTCATGGTCTCATAAGTGCTTCAGAGAATTAAACCTTAAAATTCTCATAAAATTGGCCCAGTTCATACTCACATAGGTGATTCTTGTTAAGAGTATCCTGCTATACCCTACATGAATGTTCATGTCATAAGAATCATTAAAAGCAATGCTTTCCTAGTACCTTTAGCAGGTAGCACCAATTATCATAGGAATGAGTAGGATTGGACATCCTTAATGCTTTCAAGTCTCTTCATAATTTAATTGTCCCTTTTGAACCTAGATCTTGGGATCTCCAGTCAGTAGGTTGGGTATCCACTATGAAGATTTTTCAGTTATAGGTTTTAAACCCATTTCCCTCGATAAACAGTTTACTTGATCTCTTGGTAACCTCATTGTTAATGGATCCGCTAGGTTTTTCTTTGACTGAATATAGTCAATAGAAATTACACCAATTTCAAGTAACTGCTTAATGGTATTATGTTTGCGATGTTTATGTCTAGACTTACCATTATACATCTTATTTTGTGCTTTGCAAATTGCCGATTGACTATCACAATGTATGCATATTGCATACACAGGCTTTGGCCAACATGGAATATCTTCTAAAAGGTTTCAAAGCCATTCTGCTTCTTCAGCTACCTTTTCTAAAGCAATAAACTCAGATTCCATAGTGGATCGAGCTATACATGTTTGTTTAGAAGATTTTCATGACACAGCACCTCCTCCTAAGGTGAATACATATCCACTAGTGGATTTCGTATCTTTTGTGTTAGATATCCAATTTGCATCACTGTATCCTTCTACTACAGCTGGATATCTTGAATAATGTAATCCATAACTTAGGGTATATGCAGATATCTTAATACCCTTATTAGAGTTGTCCAATGATTTGGACCTGATTACTTGTGAATCTACTCAACTTATTGACAGCATATACTATGTCAGGACGAGTGCAATTCATGACAAAAATTAAACTGCCAATTATACGTGAGTATTCCAATTGAGATATGGGTTCTCTAGTATACTTAGCCAAATGTAGATTAACATCTACAGGTATTTCACGGGCTAGTATCATACTTTTTAAACTTATTTAATATTTTCTCAATATAATGAGATTGAGATAATATTATTTCTTCAGATGTTCTAGTGATTCGAATCCCTAGTATAACATCTGCAACACCCATATTCAAAATGTTTGATCAACATTTTCTTTGTCTGTTTAATCATTTCAGTATTACTACCAATGATTAACAGGTCATCTATATATAAGCAGATTATCACATACCCTTCAGGCAGGGTTTTGGCATATATACATTTGTCACATTCATTTATTTTGAATCCATTTGATAACATGACATTATCAAATTTTATATGTCATTGCTTAGGTGCTTGCTTTAATCCATATAAGGATTTAACAAGTCTACACACCTTCTTTTCTTGTCCTGGAATAATAAATCCCTCAGGTTGTTCCATGTATATTTCTTCATCTAATTCACCATTCAGAAAGCAGTTTTAACATCCATTTGATGAATTTCAAGATTGTTAATGGCTGCAAAAGCGATTAACATTCTTATAGATGTTATTCTACTTACTGGTGAATAGGTATCAAAGAAGTCTATACCTTCTTTTTGTTTGAAGCCCTTAGCCACTAATCTGGCTTTATACTTGTCAATTGATCCATTAGCCTTTAGCTTTTTCTTAAAAATCCACTTGCACCCTAAAGGTTTCATACCAGATGGTAAGTCTACCAACTCCAAGTATGATTGTGCATGATGGACTCAATTTCACTATTAACAGTTTCTTTCCAAAATGGTGCTTCTTGATTAGACATTGCTTCATTGAATGTCTGAGGTTCATCTTGTAACATATAAGTTACATAATCAGGACCAAAAGACTTTGCAACTCTTGGTCTCTTACTGCGTCTGGGTTCATCTTCAGGATATTCTTCCTGATGACTACTACTAGCAGTATTATCATAAGTTCTTTTATTTGAACTTATTTCTAATTTTTTTTTACTTGGAAATATATCTTCAAAGAATGTTGCATTCCTTGATTCCATGATTGTATTTATCTGTATATCAGATATATCTAATTTATACACAAGAAAGCGATATGCACTACTATTATATGCATAACCGATAAATATACAATCAACAGTTTTAGGTCCTATTTTGACCTTTTTGAGTCCGAAATAGCTACTTTAGCTAGACACCCCCACACTCTTAAGTAATTGTAAGAAGGCTTCTTTCCTTAACATAACTCACATGGAGTAACTTCCTTCTTCTTAAGAGGTATCTTATTAAGAATATGATTTGCTGAGAGAATTGCTTCTCCCCATAAATTTTATGGTGTACCAGAATTTATTAACATATCATTCATCATTTCTTTTAATGTGCGATTTTTATGTTCCGCAATTCCATTAGATTGAGGCGAATAAGGAGCAATAGTTTGATGAATAATGCCATGCTCTTGACAGAATTCGTCAAAAGGTGCATCGTATTCACCATCTCTATCACTCCTTTTATGGCCTTAATCTTTTTGCCAAGTTAATTTTCAACTTCATTCTTATAACATTTAAACATTTCTAAAGCCATCTTCAAACTTTAGTAGATACACATAGCAGTATCTAGTTGATTCATCAATAAATGTTATAAATACTTTTTACCTTCTCAAGTTTGAATTGACTTTAAGTCACATAGATCACTATGAATTAAGTCAAGAGGTTTAGTATTTCTTTCAATTGATGGAAATGATGTTTTTGCTAACTTAGCTTCAACACACACTTCACACTTGTAATGTGGATCGATTTCACAATTAGGTAATAATTCTAATTTCATTAATTTCTGTAATGAATTAAAATTCACATGTCCTAATTTATCATGCCATAAACAAGAAGAGTCAACCATATAAGCAGAAGAAGAAGCTTTATTTATTTCAAGGTTTCTGTGTACAGTCATTACATTCACCTTGAATAATCCATTATTTAAGTAACCCCTTCCAATAAATATCTCCCCCTTAGTGAGTACAAATTTATCAGACTCAAAGACCATCCTAAAGCCATGTTTGCTTAGGAGGGAGCCTGATATAAGATTCTTCCGGATGTCAGGGATATGTAGCATATCATTAAGTAGAAGCTCCTTGCGAGATGTCATCTTTATAACAATGCGGCCAAGTCCTTCTATCTTGGAAGTAGCGGAGTTACCCATGACCAAATTTCTACCATTGATAGGAGTATATGATGAGAACATACTCTTATCAGAGCAGACATGTCTGGTAGCTCCAGTGTCTATGTACCATTCATTTACTTTGTCAACCATGTTTGCTTCAAATACAACTGCTGACAGCATCATCTTGGATACTCTTTGGATAGGGTTTCAGTAACGTTGACTTCTTTCTTTTCTTTATCCTTGAAACGACAGTCCTTGGATTTGTGTCATTGCTTTCCACAAACAAAGCACTTTCCCTTGAACTTATATTTCTTTGGATTGCCCTTCTTCTGTTTAAAGCCTTCGCCTGGAAACTTGCATTTCTTTTTCTTCTATGAGGTTGGCCTTTGGCTCAGCAGGTTGTCCTCATGTCTTCTTGTCTTGGCTCTTATTGTCCTCCTCGATCATCAGGCGGACAATTAGGTCTTCAAGTCCCATCTCCTTTCGCTTATGCTTTAGGTAGTTCTTGAAGTCCTTCCATAGTGGTGGTAGCTTCTCTATGATGGCAGCTACGGAATGATTCGTTGAGAGACATTCTCCCTGCATGTATCTCATGCAGGATGATCTGGAGCTCTTGGACTTGCTCCATAACTATTTTGTGGTCGACCATTTTGTAGTCTAAGAACCTTCTAACCACAAGCTTCTTGTGTCCAGCATCCTCTGTCTTGTACTTTTTGTCCAGGGATGCCCATAACTCCTTACAGTAGCAATACTACTGTACACATTGTACAGGGTATTGTCCAGACCATTCAGGATATAGTTCTTGCAAAGGAAGTCTGAGTGCTTCATGCTTCCACCGCAGCAATGACTTGCTTGTCGGTCTCCCCTTCCTTCAGGACAAGCGGATCTTCATTCAGCACTCTGACCAGATTCAAAATTGTGAGGTAGAACAACATCTTCTGTTGCCACCTCTTGAAGTATGTGCCAAAGAATTTCTTCGGTCTCTCGACTTGAACGGATGTCGTCATAGTAGCCATCTGCAGCAGCACTTTCGTGGTAGCAGGAATTGTCTTAAGATTGTTGGGTGTGGCAGATGGTGGCTACCTAATTGATCAGACTGAGGGTAGAGTTATACTTTATGTCCTTAAGATAATTTTGTCCCGCAATGGTGCTCACGGTCAGTATGATGATTGTCTCCCATGATACAACATTCTCCTTTTGATGAAAGCAGCACTACAATTCACCAAAAATACCGAACCAAGAATGCTACTCTCTTTTTAATGCACTATTGCTATACTACCCTTAGGAAAGTATGCAAATGCCTAAGAGAGAAAGGAACTAGAATTGATTCGGATTGAACTCAATTCGGAATGGATTGTAATAAATGAAAATGCTTGGTTTAGGGTCCTATTTATAGGTTTTAGGTGCCCCTTGGAAGCAACCCTACGAAATTGATCTGTACCGTTAGATCTGATCGGATTCAATCAACGGTCAGATCAATAAGCCTTTGATAAGCCGATTCATGGCTGTGATCTGAAGATCAGCCGATCAGATAAGCCTATCCTCATCCTGATATGCCTTTTCATCATCGTGATCTGATGATCACGTTATCAGATAGGCGATTACACGTCTTTGATATACCGTTTCAAGATCACTAATCACAACGGCTTGATCGGAGCAACGCCTTATCACCAACCGTACGATCGAACGGACGCCTTATCACCAACCATCCTATTGACTGGTCAACCAACCGTCCTGTTGACTGGTCAACCGTTTGGTGTCAGCCGTTGGATCGTGATCGCGATTGTAATTTGATCACCGCATCTGACTCTTCATCCGATTGATCAATGATCAGTTCTGATCCTGATCCGATGATCAATGGTCAATTGATCTCAGCCCCTTATTTGATTCGATCAGTCTCCACCGTTGGATTCTCATGATCTAGAAAAAGTTTAAAGCCTCTCAAGCATCTCGCGATGATGCACATGTGCGAAGTGCAAAGTGCACCTAAAGCGCCCATTGCGCCCTTCACATGCGCATGTGCGTATGCGTATGCGAGGATGATGCTAACCCTCAAGCTCTCCATTTATGAGTGAACTTAAGCTTCAAGAAAGTGGTTTTCATATAAGTGAATTTTCTTTCTTAATTTTTCCTATTTTTATTTGGACCTGGCGAGCAGAGTACGATGGTTCATAGTCCTGAGGGATGTTGGAGAAGGCTGTTAATGGCTAAAGGAAGGATGGCAAGTAGGGAGCTTGAAGGGTCGTCGGCGTGCAGGGCGGCGGGCAAATACCATCCGGTACCCGAGATCCCGTTGACCGTTGGACAAGCGGATCCAATGATACCTACGTGCAAAACCCTGGAACTACCAGTTCCTTCCAGTCCAAAATTTTTCGTTGCTAATTCACCAGATGCAGGGTGTGTTTCAAACGCTTTCCCAGTAGAGATGGAACTCAACTTCCTCTTCCTCAGAGTTGCAGCTGGCAGTCGGCAACTGATCGACTTATCTTCGGCAGCTATACAGGCCTCATCCAAAAGGCAGAAAGGCCAGCCATTTGGAGGCATTTTCTTTGCTTCATAGAGGGATGATGTGGGACTCAGGCATGCTCTGCTCCGAATTTAATTTGGGACCAGAGGATGGCAGCGGTATTTGGGCTTCAGGTGGTCGGCACTAGGATGGTGATGAGCTTGGGCGAAGAGGCTTGCCAGACCTCACGCACCTGGCTAGAAGTTGACTGGAGCGGGGGTGGCGTTGGTCCCCGAAATCAAGCGAGCGCCTTCAGCCAGTGGAACCAAGACGAAAGAGCCCCTTCTCTCCTGGTGTGCCGATCCATGGAAGAGTGGCCATGCTCTACTCTAAAGCAGGGGACGTCGTCTGGCCCTTCTGAAGCCGAGCGGGGGATGCCAGCAAGAATTGAGCGGGGGAGGCTGTCCCTTGTAACCCACGAGCTCCTCGAGGAGAAGGGGGCTTCTCTCAGTCTAGAAGAGAGACTAAATTCTTTCTCAGAGCAGGGCTGCGGTGTAGAAAGGAGCTCCCCGGGAAATTCTTCCAGAGCAGGCAGAGAGGGGGGTGGTATTTGATCAAACTCCTCGCTCCTCTCTTGCTGAAATATGTTAGGGATAGTGTCCTTTAAATCAGATATATTTATAATTTTATTTTTTAATTAATAAAAAAAATTTTTAAAATTTTTTTTCTCTTTTATATAAAAAATAAATATTTATAAAAATTTAAAATATATTATGAGGCTATAATTTTAATATAATGTATACAAGAGGATTAAAATTATAGCTAATATATTTAAATATATCCATGAATGATCGAAGTATGGATCTTCTATCAATAATCATTAATACAGTCAATGAACATTATAAATGTGATTATCTTATATGGATTGTTATGTGAAGACACTTAGTAGAAGTATTATGTATAATAAGATTATATAGGACTTGAATCGACATAATTTGAATCCTTATTTACGTATCATTATAAAGAATTTAATTTATATCACAAGATGATCATATGTACATTGACCTTAATCTTGACTTAATCATAGACTCCTTGATTGTATTACTGGATCTTTTGATTTGTTCGTTCAAGCCCATTTGATATTGAACCCAATACATACATTTTGGAGGTTCAATAATATATTGGGCACGGAATGTGATTTAAATATATGGAATCCATGGCTTTTGAAAAGAGGCTTAAAATTAGTTTCTTTAATATTGATTAAGAAGCTAAACAGTTATGCGCATAATTTATGATCCGATCATAAATTAACTATTTAACTAGTGAATCAATGGTACTTAAGGAACAAGAGATAATTACAAGAGTAAAATAGTTATTTCACCTAGCTCTAATTATAAACTTGTTGCTGCGAAAATATGTTCTCCAACTCGGGTGCGCTTCTGGCTCCTGAACGGGACGCCGATCCCACTGCCTTGAGGTGGAACCTGCAAGACAGTCCGTGCGCAGAGGGTGTTGTGGGGGTTACCCTCTGCGGAGGACCCTTCGATGCCCAAGTTAGTGAAGATTCACAGCAAGCAGATGTGTGGAGAAGACTCTCACAAAGGAGTTCCCCTTTTTTGGCCAGAGCTTCGAGCTCAGGGGGGAGCTTCAATGGAGAATGAGAGCCAGTGTAAGAAATGTAAAAAATGGGCGTAGAATGGCCGTACCTGAAAGGCTTGAGGGTGGTGGTATTTATAAGCGATCACCTGATTCCTTGGACGTGCTCTGGATGAGGTGTGAAAACTGTTAGGATTCGAATCAAGTTTGTTATGAGGCCAGCGGGATCCATATCTTGTCAGTTAGAGGATCGACGGCTGGGAGAGCTAGTTGGTGCCATGAGGTTTAATGATCACATGGACCTAGGCCACTCTTGCGGGTCCTAGGCCATCTCTGGACATGATACCCTTATTTAGTTATAGTTGATTCAAATCCTTATGCGCCGGATTCTGCAGAGGTATTTTGAACGTTGTGGTTTGGTCATCATGGTTCCGCGGAGGTAGGTGCCTGAGTGCCTCGGCCGGGCCGACGCACAGAGAACGGCATGGTCCGCCGAAGTATGGAAAGGCTCGGTTTGCCGAGGAATAGCTTGGCTCGGGTGGCCGAGGTATATTGGTGGAGGCTAAAGTTGGCCAAGGCTGAAGCTGGACGCCGGACTTCTGTAAAGCATGGAGTCAAGCACTCCTTGTCTTGGCTTCATGATGCCATCCTTGGTATGCATAGCGCGGTTGTGGAAGCCAAAGTGTCGAGGCGGGGCCGACTTGAATGAGAGTGCCTAGGCATGGCCGACTTGAATGAGAGAGCCGAGCTTGAATGAGAGTGCCGAGGCATGGCCGACTTGAATAAGGCGGGGCTTCATTGCCGAGGCATGCCTTCTCCTTTCTTTGTATTCCATTAAATGCTGGCCAAGTCATTATGACCATTTTTGCACCATTAAATGCTCTATCCTATTGACTTGACTGCCGGATATTAATGAGGTAGCCCTTAGGAGAACTCACGCACATAACGTGGCCCTTTTTCCCTCTTGTTCTCTTTCTTCATTATGACGAGATGCTTGTTGCTAGAATGTCGCACCAACTAGCCAACTGGCAATCAGGGCATTTGGATTGGGCACAACCCCATCGCCAATGTGAGCGGTCAATAATATAATGATGATTTTACCCCTCATCACATGCCCCCCACTCCCTAGTCCAAAGTGTAATTTTGGATATAGGGAGTAGAATTCTGGAGGAATCTTATTTGGGGGACATGTCATTCGATCCTCTGTGGAGGAAGTGTTTATCTCTGTGTAGGTTAGAGAAAGGCTTGGGCGGCCCTACGGACTTATGCAGTAGACATAATCCTATTTAAGGAATGATGTACGTATTTCTTTGAAAAGAAATAAGTTGCATAGCCTTGCTGTTAAGCGGAGAAAAGTTACCACCCTCCGCCGAAGCATAATAGGACGTCTTAGTCGTCAGAGTGTTTGATAGATTGCTCGTTTAGTCTGAGACTTCCAAAATACATCACTCCGTGTTGCCGAGGCTTCAGATAATAAATCACTCGGTGTTGCCAAGGCCTCAGGTAATAAATTACTCGGTGTTGCCGAGCCTTCAAATAATAAATCACTCGGTCTTGCCGAGCCTTCCCAAGATGCCACTCGGTTGTAACCGAGGCTTCCAAATAATAAATTACTCCCCCCATGATCCTCTCGGAGAAGGGGATGCCCCGCTTCGCCTTCGGCTGGGATGGAGGAGCTTGCTTGGCGGCGCCTAGTTTCTGACGCCATTCTTGCCACATCTCCCGCATCTGTTGTCTGATCCCTTCATCCAAAGTGGTATGAGAGATCGGGCGAGGAGAAGATGGCAGCGGTGTCGAATTCTGGGAAGACACCGGGGAAGGGGAGCGAACCCGCCTGGACCCGAGCGGGCTCTTCCTTCCAGCTCACCATAGCACTGGCTTCATCTTTGCGGGCCGGTGACCGTGATCGTTGCCTCAGGTGGGTCGGAGGAAGAGACCGCTGGTGAGGCAGGGGCAGTGGCCTCCTCATGAGGCTGAGAAATAGGGACAGCAGCTCCAGGGATTGCTGGAATCTCTGGATGGACTGGGTCAATGCTTGGACCTACTGAACCAGAGCGGCGAACTGGTACAGGGTTATCGCCGTTGCCGGTTGCGAAGGAGTTTCAGCTGGCGGTGGTAGCGGAGGTGCTGCACCGCTGATCGGATCAGGCCTTTGCGAGGCAGCCTGATCTTGAGCTTCAGATGTAGCTCTCTTCTGATTGGCCATTAGAGGATGCTTTTCTCTGGTTCGAGTCTTGTCTCCTGGATCACAAGTTTATGGGACTTGAGGCCCTTCCTCTAGCGCCAATCTGTTGCTGCGGAAATCTGTTCTCCGACTCGGGTGTGCTTCTGGCTCTTGATCGGGACGCCGATCCCCTGCCTCGAGGTGGAACCTGCAAGACAGTCCGCGTGCAGAGGGTGTTGTGGGGGTTACCCTCTGCGGAGGACCCTCCGATGCCCAAGTCAGTGGAGATTCACAGCAAGCAGATGTGTGGAGAAGACTCTCATAGAGGAGTTCCCCTTTTTTGGCCAGAGCTTCGAGCTCAGGGGGGAGCTTCAATGGAGAATGAGAGCCAGTGTAAGAACTGTGTAAAAAATGGGCGTAGAATGGCCGTACCTGAAAGGCTTGGGTGGTGGTATTTATAGGCGATCACCTGATTCCTTGGACGTGCTCTGGATGAGGTCTGAAAACTGTTAGGATTCGAATCAAGTTTGTTATGAGGCCAGCGGGATCCGTATCTTGTCAGTTAGAGGATCGACGGCTGGGAGAGCTAGTTGGTGCCATGAGGTTTAATGATCACATGAACCTAGGCCACTCTTGTGGGTCTTAGGCCATCTCTGAGCATGATTCGCCACCTGGAATCTTATTCAGTTATAGTTGATTTGAATCCTTATGCGCCTGATTCCGCAGAGGTATTTTGAACGCTGTGGTTCGGTCATCATGGTTCCGCGGAGGTAGGTGCTTGAGTGCCTCGGCCGGGCCGAGGCATAGAGAACGCCTGGTCCACTGAAGTATGGAAAGGCTCAGTTGCCGAGGAATGGCTCGGCTCGGGTGGCCGAGGTATATTGGTGGAGGCTGAAGTTGGCCAAGGCTGAAGCTGGATGCCGAACTTCTGTAAAGCATGGAGTCAAGAACTCCTTGTCTTGGCTTTATGACGCCATCCTTGGTGCGCATAGCGTGGCTGTGGAAGCCAGAGTGTCGAGGCGGGGCCGACTTGAATGAGAGTGCCGAGGCATGGCCGACTTGAATGAGAGCGCCGAGCTTGAATGAGAGTGCCAAGGCATGGCCGACTTGAATGAGAGTGCCGAGGCATGGCCGACTTGAATAAGGCGGGGCTTAAGTGCCGAGGCATGCCTTCTCCTTTTTATATTCCATTAAATGCTGGCCAAGTCATTATGACCGTTTCTGCACCATTAAATGCTCCAGCACCGCCGGATATTAATGAGGTGGCCTTGAGAGAACCCACACATAACGTGGCCCTTTTTCCCTCTTGTTCTCTTTCTTCGTTATGATGAGACGCTTGTTGCTAGAATGTGATTGGGCACGACCCCATCAATGTGAGTGGTCAATAATATAATGATTTTACCCCTCATCAGAACTAATTATAGAGGATTGAATTACATGTAATAATTATATAAGTGGATAACTCAAATTTTTGAGTAAAAATTAATTTATAATTTTTAAGAGTGTAGTCTCGAGTTTTTAGTGGAATAACTTCAAGATTAATAAAATAATTAAAGAGTTTTAATTGAGTTTATTCAAGTTTTTTGGAGCTTAAAATTATGGGTCCATGGTCCCCATACTTTCATGGTTAATTACATCGAATACTCTTGGATTTAATAATTAATATGATTAAATTTGTTTTTTTTAAAAAATATTTATTGAAACTTTATAATAAAGTGTTTATTATGAAGATAAATAATTAATTTGATTGATTATTTTTCTCCACATCTATTTTTGTACAATAAATTAGTTATTGAACAAAATAAAAATGTGTTTAGACACATTGTTCATATAATAAGATGATATGAATGATGGCACATAAATGTTATTGTAAGACTCACACGAGAATTTTTGCTCTTATAAAGGGTGCATATTTTGAATTGATGGAGAGAGAAAGAAATTTTAATTTTTGATATTTTTGATAATGTGATTATTGAAAATATTAAAAATAAATAATAAACTTATTTTTTATAACTAATATTAGATATTTGAAATTAATAATATCTAAAATTATTAAATAAGATTGATAATTTAGATTTTATTATATTTAATTTAGATATTATTTGTAACTTAGTTGCAAATGAGAAAATAACTTTTTTCTTGATATGCTCAAAGAGTTGATATATATGCGTAGAGGATTGTTCTCAAAATATGCACATACGGTCAAAATGGGTTATAACATATAAAGATTATCTAGATTAAATTAATTCAAAAATAAATAAATAAAAAAACAAATGAATTTTTTTTGATTCACCTAGAGCTTATAAGTAAGGCATAAGGTGGACTTTCAAAAAGTATGAGGCAACAAAAGAAAAGTTCTTCTCTTCCTCTTTCTTCTATATGTACGCTAACCCTTTGTGAGAAATAGAAAAAAACAAGAAAGAGCTCATTCTCATAATTCGATATCGATCCTGAGAAAGGTGAAGAAGACTCTGGTTTTATTTTTATTTTATAGGTATTTTTGTAATGTATTTTAGCCCATAAACTCTATCGTAGAATTCTTCTTTCATAGCTTTGAATCCGGTAGTAGGGCACGTCTGCTCCTTCGAGATCTAAATACTTTAGTTTATATATTTTATGTGTAGAAAAATTATATAATAATTTTTCTTTTGATATGATGATATTGATTTTATGCATACTAAACGATCCGTATGTTTTCATTGTACATATATATATATATATTGAAGGAGCTAAGAAAAGGGACATGCCGAAAATGATGGACATACCTCAATATCGGCAGCAGCTGAAGCAGGATCGTCGATTGTCGGGGACTACCAAAGTCCCCTGTTTGTCCATGCCCCTAAGCCGCAACATCGATGAGAGAGAGAAGGAGGAAGGCTTCTGAGACTCCGTCTCTACTTCTTTCTGAAGACACCTCGGGTCTTCTTATAGACAAGGAGCAGATAAGCCAAAGGAATACGAAGCATCCCAGATTTTACGAAGAGTCCCATCTCTTGGGACTTTGTGTGGGCGTGACCTGGCATCCAGGCCAATAATCTCCCACTCGTCTATACAGGAACAATAACCTCAACTCTCTCGACATGTAGTGCGGTGGGGTGTGCGACCTGACAAAACTCACACACAGTGACACATAGTGGATATGCTGCGTTAAGTTAATAAATAACTAACGCAGTGAACAGGAATATAATCCAATCCCGTCTGTGTCCCAGATAATTCGATCACACCTGATCAAGCACTCTCAATCCCTCAAGAGATCTACCATGAGCAGCACTTGAAAGACACAAAGTCATAATGTTGGTATCCATAATCATATGCAACTCTTACACATGATTGCCCGAGCAATGGATCACAAACATAAAGTGTGGTCATGAATAATCTTCCTTGAACACTCATACCAGTCCATCCTTGTCCAGTTGACTTCCTAGGATTGTCTCATGTGGCCGCATCAATTCCATGATCCTGAAGGACAAGGCTAAGGAAGTCATCCTGAACTCCAACTTCATGGTATAGGTTCAAGTCCAAGGACACTACATAGTTGTAAGGCTCACACGATAATGGAGAGGGAAAATCTGGCATTACCCCTTACAAGGTCGACTTTAGCACATGCAATGTAATACATGCTACGATGGAGCTCCCACTTAATGGTCCATGTCATACTCAAACATCATACGAACACAAGTCTAGGCATCACAAAGTTGCCTGACTCGAGCACACACCAATGCTCCCAGTTTGGCTATAACAGGCTTAGTATGGATCTGTGGACATATCACTATTGATACACTGCACACGCATATATATGCTCCGTACTCAACTCTCCTGAGTCTCATCTCAGTCCAAATTGAGGCAACTTTGATTATAATCTATTCCATTATAATTTATGTAGCACATTTTGCAACCCATGCAATCTGCAACTCATGCATTGCTACTCAAGCATCTACAATGGCTACTTTAGTCTCATCCTGCCCACTACAAAAGTGTCAGGGCGATCATCCGTGTGAGTGGGCTGATCTAAGCCTGTGACATTTATACACATATGTGCCTATAAATATGAACTCATAATAATAATAAATAAATATTTCATAAACTTTAACACATAGTCATTGATGTCCATACAATCCCTGTCTGACAAAAAAAACAGACACAACTCCTACATAAGTCTAAAACATATCACGGTCTGTCACACTCTATACTGACCTAGACCCTTCACATGAGCTTGGAACACATCCCTAGGAATAAGCTTCGTCAGAGGATCAGCCAGCATCCTGCCAGTGGAGATATGCTGTAGGATAACTTCTCCTTGCTTGACCATGTCTCTAATGAAGTGATATCTGATATCAATATGCTTGGTCCTTCCATGGTACTTAGGATCCTTAGCATATTGTAATGCTGTCATACTATCAGAACTGATCTGAATAGCCTCATGTGTAGTAGCTAATATCTCAAGTCACCTTAAGAACCTCCTCAGCCACACAACCTTCTGGACATCGACCGAACAAGCAATATATTCGGCTTCCATAGTGGACAGGGCAATGCAGCTTTGTTTCTTACTACACCAAGTGACAGCTCCTCCACCAAAAATGAACACATATCCTATGGTGGATCTACGCTCGTCCCTATCACCTGCCCAATCAGAGTCACAAAAACCCCTTAATCTCAAATCTCCACCCTGATAGGATAGGGTGAGATTGGTAGTACCACGAAGGTAACGAAAAATCCTTTTAACTGCAACCCAATGAGCAAGTCCTAGATTACTTTGGTATTGGCTAACCAAGCCGACTGCAAAGCAAATGTCAGGGCGAGTACACAACATAGCGTACATCAAGCTCCCTACTACACTAGCATAGGGGGTCCTGCTCATCTTTTCTCTCTCCTCATCAGTTCTAGGGCACTGATCGATGCTTAAAGTACACCCTTCTCTGTTGGGGTATCAACTGGTTTAGAATAGTGCATTTGGAATCATTCTAAGACTTTCTTAATATACGTTTCTTGTGACAAACCAAGAAACCTCTTAGCATGATTCCTTAGGATCCTCACTTCCAGCACAAAATTTGCCTTACCCATATCCTTCATCTCAAAGACAAAGGACAGCCACTCCTTAGTGGCATTGATCACTCCTATAGAACTCCCAGCAATTAGGATGTCATCTACATACAACGCCAAGATTAGAATCCCATCCGTCTAATTTCTTAATGTACACACAGTGGTGTCTCCTCATAGTCTACATCCTCCATTTGGGTATAGCCCTTTGCCAGAAGACGAGCCTTGTACTTATCAATTGATCCATCAGCCTTACGCTTTATCTTAAGAACCCACTTATTTCCTATAGATTTGCACCTAGGCGGAAGGTCTACCAAGTCCCACATGATTCTTAGCCATCGATATCATCTCATCATCTATAGCATCTTGCCACTTACTATGAGCAGGTGAATCGAGCACCTCTTCAACAGAAGCAAGCTCATCTGAATCCAATGGAGTGCAAAGAAATACATTCCCTTCGATCCCAAAAGGTCGTCGTGGAATATGACCACGTTTGCTTCTCCGTAACTGCGGATCTGGACCCTGAGGACCGCTCTCTGGTGGTGCATCAACCCTCATGGGTGAGCTCCTACTAGGCTCAGCTTGTGCACATTCACTATCTGGTGTGGCACTCCCACTGGGCCTAGCATTCCCACTATCTATGGCCATCTCTGAGACAGGTCGAATATCCCCTCTCTCGCCAGAGATAGGAGGAAGGTCCTCCTGTAACTCATATAGGGATAGGTCCTTTCTAATGTCACCAATGCTCAGGAAGTCATTCTTTAGAAACTCCACGTCTCTGGATCCCACTTCAGTCAACCCTCCATCAGGATGCACACCATACATCATGTAACCCTTCGAATTCTCAGGGTACCTGATAAACACCTTTTTGCTGGCTTTAGGACCCAGCTTTCCCAACTTATGGGAGGCATTGTGAACATATCCTGCTGAGCCCCAAGGATGCAAATGATCCACAGAGGCTCGCGCGCCATACCATAGCTCATATGGAGTAGAGGGTATTATTTTACTAGGTGCACGATTAAGGATATAGGCAGCAGTCAGCAACACATCTCCTCAGAAACTAATTGGAAGATTTTCCTACGCCATCATCGACCTAACCATGTCTAGTAAAGTCCTATTTTGATGATCGGCAACACCATTCTATTGCAGTGTCCCAAGAATAGTAAGCTGCCTGCGTATCCCTTTTTCTGCATAGAGCCGTTGGAATTGCTCAGATAGATATTCGCGACCTCTATCAGTTCGGAGAGTTTTCAAAGACCTCTCCTTCTGATTTTCTACCTCAGCTAAAAATCATCTGAAACAATCCAGCGCTTTATAGAGGTGGGAGATCAGGTACACATACCCAAATTGCAAAAAATTATCTATAAATGTGAGGAAATAGGAAGTGCCATGGCACGCCCTGACACTCATGGGTCTACAGATATCAGAGTGAACTAGCTCTAATGGATGAGAGGCCCTAGTAGCCTTACCAAAAGGCTTTCTTGATGCCTTTCCTGCTAGACAAGACTCACACACAGGTAGACTTATCTTGGTAAGAGGGCCATTCGTGCCATCCTATCTTGGCCCACATGACCAAGTCTAGAATGCCAAAAAAAACTATTATCACAGGTAGGATTAGAAGCACAAGAAAATGAGGAATATGAAGCACACATTTCAACATCCAATTTAAAGAACCCTTGTGACAAATATCCACAAAAGGACAAAACACTATCAAGATAGACTGACATATGGTCACCAGAAAAACTAAAAGTGTAACTAAGTGCCAACAGGGCAAGAACAGAACAAAGATTACACCGAATAGTTGGGACATACAAAATGTCATGTAGGATCAACTCATGTCCACCACGAAGCATAACATGATATGGTCCTACACCCAAAACCTGCTCATGCAGACCATTCCCAAGTATGACAAACTGGGTATCTCCTGGTATAAGGTAAAATCTATAAAACTAGCTCGATCTCGCACTATATGTTTGTTTGCTCCCGTATCTACAATCCAATCAGGGAGTGTGTCAGCAACTAATGCATATGAACAAACATAGAGAGAGCTTAATATGGAGAATACCTTCTTTGGCTCAATGCAATCACGAGCAAAGTGGCATTTTTCTTCACAGTTGTAGCGCTTAATCTTTGTCACATCTCTCTTGCCCCCTCGATATCCTCTCTTTGGTTTGGCCATAGTTTTTTCTTTATATCCCTGTGCACTCCTGTTACGTGCCTTTCCCTTCTTTTTGTTCTTGGGCCTCGAAGATCCATCAGTAACCACATAGGCCGAAGGAAGGGAAGTCTTAATTCGCTCAGCCTCTAGCTCAAGGTGACGAGCAATGTCATCAAAAGTCTTAATGTGCTCACTATGAGTCATCAAGCGCTTCATCTGACTCCACTGAGGGTCATGCAGTGAACGAATCACTGCTAGGATCTATTGCTCATTAGTAAGGTCAACTCCACAGCCTTCATATCCCTAATCATGTTTTCCATCACACGAAGGTGGGTCGACATGAAATGATTGGGATCCTTGATATATTGTATGAATCTAAGGTTCAAGGCACGTAGCCTTGTGGCCGAAGTTTGACCAAACCTAATCTTGAGCTGGTTCCATATATCCTGAGCAGTCTGGCAATACTCAAAGTTGCCAATAAGATTATTGTGCATGCTGCTCAACATGGTAAAGCATGCACAACGATCTTTCTTTACCCAATTGTCATAGGCTTCCCGATCAAGGCAATGTTGCTCAGTAGTGCCAGGCGCTGGTGGTGTCATACTAGTTGTCAGGGTCTCCAAGACTTCTAATTCATTCAGCAGGTATTGGATTTTTCTATGCCATATTTCATAGTTTTGTACATCTAGCTTCTCACCTTTGTTGAGATCGGCTATCACAGATTTGAAGGCTATAACTGCATTCAGTCAAGCAATGTATGGACATTAGGCACATATCAGTGTATACCGATATCTAGAAAATAATCAGATTACGAATGTTTCTTCTTATAAATGAGATCGAAAATTTCACTAAGCTCATAATCATCACTCATTTAATGAGATGGAACATGGAATCTAATAATTTTTATAGAACATATTATATTGTCCACAAAACCAATGTTGGAACAAATCCATAATGCCAACATATGCTACAACAAGCATATATTTCATGTCAACTAAAGACATAATTTAAAATAATAATATTTAAACATGCTCACAAAAAAATACATAACATTTGACATAAATCCTCTCATATTCATGCACAAAGCATAAACCATTATGGCAATTAAATATTCATGCACAAAAAATTTTCACAGAAAAAGAACAGACAGTATGGCAATTAAAATATTCATGCACAAAGCATAAACCATTATGTCACATCAAAAAAATCAATAAAATTTCTATGATATTTTATGATTTTATGATTTTTCTGTAATTTTCTATGAATTTTTTGAATTTTTTTTAATTTTCTATAATTTTTTTTGAATTTTCTAAATTTTTTGTAATTTTAAAATACCCAGAAAATTTGATAAACAATTTAAATGCCACGCAAGCTGCGATGCCAGCAGGGTTGACACATAGATGGCACATAGCTGCCACAACATCACGTGTCTGCCACATCAGCATTTTAATTCTATTTATGTTATTATTTTTTATGGTTTGGGTAGTCACAAAATTACCCCTGAATGTCCTCAAATCTACGGGTAGTGCCACCCAACATATGAAAATAGAACGCCCTTAGACTTCCATGAATTTACGGATGGGGCCACCCGTAAACTAACGGAACTCCTCCATGCCCGCCGCCCATATGGCGGCAGTGCACGACCGTCCTGGCCCTCCGCCGGCCAGGACGGAACTCCGGGGGGAGCTCCAATCAGGGAAGAGGGGGCCATCGGCTGCCAGAAAGGCTCCGATGGCCCTGCGTTTGAGGGACAGGGACAACCGCCGGTCGGGGAAGGGAGGGGAATGGCCTCCGGCGATCGGTAAAGGTGACGCCGGTCGCCATTCAGGGTCCGATGGCCCCGAACGGCCATCTCCCTTTTTTTCTTCTTCCCTCACTGCGGCACCCATGGCCGTAGCAGAGGGGCAGACAGGGCGACAGTCCCCTCCAAGCCGCCGGGGAAGAGGCCGGACGCGCTCCGGCGACTGGCGAGGCCTATGTCACGCGGAGAGATCCGAGACCGGGTGGAGGGGAAAGCATCCCCGGCCACTTACGGCCTGAGAAGATGGGAAAAAATTCGTCAGTGGCCGGGAGGTCCCTCACCGGCTGCCGAAAAGAATCTAAAAGACCCTCCCCTCCTCCCGATCAAATAGAGAGCCGTAGCGGCACCCATGGCCGCAGCAAGGAGACAGCGTTGAACCGCCGCCGAGGAACAGACAACCCCATCATTGGTGATGACCGGCATGGCTATGATACCAATTGAAGGAGCCGAAGAAAAGGGACATGCCGAAAATGATAGACATACTCAATATCGACAGCAACGGAAGCAGGATCATCGGTTGTCGGGGACTACCAGAGTCCCATGTTTGTCCACGCCCCTAAGCCGCAACATCGATGAGAGAGAGGAGAAAGGCTTCTGAGACTCCGTCTCTACTTCTTTCTGAAGACACCTCGGGTCTTCTTATATATGAGAAGCAGATAAGCCAGAGAAATATGAAGCATCCCAGATTTTACGAAGAGTTCCATCTCTTGGGACTTTGTGTGGGCATGACCTGGCATACAAGCCAACATATATAATGATATATAATTTTTTTTTATTCCATAGAAGAAACATCCCAAATATCTAAGGGGTTGGACTCTGGCCCTTTTCCAATATCCTATTTTGTAAAAGAGACCTCCAAAGGCAATGGTTAGAGAGTTTATGCTTGCATGGACTTCGATCAAGCTCCACCTGAAGCGAGGAAGGCGCAGCCGAGAGTATTCTCCTCTGTCAAGGATGCTACCTATGAGCTTACTCCCTTAAGGGAATGAAGAAGAGGGGAAGGAAAAGAAGGAAAAAGGTCAAAAGTCATCTTGTTTGGAGAAAGATAAAAAAGAGAAGGGGAAGGGAATGGGAGTAATCGGTTCCCCTCCTTTCATCCTCAACGAGTGTAAATCTATTAACCCCCAAATTGGGGGTAAGATGGGGGAGGGAAAAATGTTTAAGTCATACTTTTGTAGAAGACCAAAATATCTCTTCATTTTTATTCTTTATTCTTTCATTCTCACGGTTCATTCCCTATTCTGGAGAGGTATAATTATCACAAAATTCTTTTCTTTCCTTTTCCTTCCTCCTATCCAAACAAAAAAGAAAGAGAACAACCCTTCCTTTCCCTTTCATCTTTCCAAATAAGAGAAGGAGAACAATCCTTCCTTTCCCTTCCTTCCCCTTTCATTCCTTTCCTTCTTTTTACTTTCCCCTTCCTTCCCCTCCAAACATCCAAACATAGCCTAAAGAGAAGGAAAACAGTTATGCATCAGGGCGCTGCTGATCAAGTGCTCCCTTTCCATTCTATCCCTCATAACCTATTGATTGTGGAATGCTTGCCGGCTAAGCATCCACGACATTGGGGTGCTAGAATTGGTGTAGGAATTGCTAGATAAACAGACAGAGAGCAAAAATCGGATCCTGTTAAAGGTGCTGAATTGTGCTGCCTATTCAATCATAGTATCTCAGAATACAAGAAAGAGGTTTGGATCCGAGATACCTTTAAGAAGCATGTGGCAAAAGAATTGCTGCTGGTGGATGTGAGGTACAATATTGTGCTGATCCAAAAATCCAAGTTAGCATTCTCATCTCTAGCAACCCTACAATCAATTGGTAGCCTTATAATCACTAAGTGGATGCATCAGAATGCCAATGGCCCCATTGATGGAATTGTTATCGGATGAAATTATGAGGTTGTCTCCCTTAAAAGATCAATAATCAAGTCTTTCTTGATAACAGTGAAGTTTTATTTCAAGCCTTCAAGGGAAGATATCATTGTTATATCAATTTATGGGCCTCATAACCAAGTTGTAAGGAGAAATTTCTCTATGGAGTTGCATGGGATCAATTGAGATTTTTTGACGAGTGGAAGGGGACTTTAATATAACTAGAGATTTAGCTAACAGAAAGAGTAATCCTTAAAGTAGAAGAGACAGTATAGCCTTCCTAGCTTTCATCGACTCTTTGAGCCTCATTGATACTAAAATCTAGGATAGAGACGTCACTTGGTCCAATGGTAGGGAGAGGTCATCTCTTTTTTGATTAGAACAATTTCTTTTGTCTTTGAAGTAGGAGGATATCTTTTCACTCTTAAAAAGCCTTGTTTAACGTAGCCTTAGATCATATACTCATTGCCTTCACCTGCGACACCAATTTATGGCATCTTCCCACTCTAGATTATTTAGATTTGAAGCCTGATGGATGAAAGAAGAAGAGTTGGATAATATTGCCCAAAACGCTTGGAGCAGCATAAAAGATGGTCAAAATAGCATAGTAATGCAATGAATCTCAAAAGAGCAAGGGAAGCATTGAGGAGATAGTCTTCAAATAGGATGAAAGCTAATAAAGAAGTTGGTTCCTAACATTAACTTGCTTGGTAAGAAAGAAGAGGTTGTTGATTTGTCATCGACTATGTTCTTCATTAGGAACATTTTGAAGAAGTTCTTATCAGATATCTATGAAAAAGAGGAACTTTATTGAAAGCAATAGTTACTGGTTTTATGGTTTAAACAAGGAGATAGAAATACAACATTCTTTCTGTTGCCACCGAAATCTGTCCTCCGATTCGGGCGCAATCGGTCTCCTGATCGGGCTTCCTCCTGGGTGAACCTGCAAAGAAGTCCTCACGCGAGAGGCATTGGGGGTGGCCCTCCGTGGAAGACCCTCCGACGCTCAAGTCAGTGGGGATCGGCAATCAACAGAAATGAGAGAAGGATCTCTCTGGGGAGTCCCTCCAGGGGCGGCCAATCGGGAGCTCGTGCGGAGCGCCGATGGCAGAGAAGAAAGAGGGGGTGCAATGAAAGAGAGAGAGTGAGATGCTGGGACTGAGCCAGGAGCTGTGTACGGGAGCTTGTGCGCGTACCTGAGAGAATCTGGGAGTGTCTTATTTATAGGCAATCACCTGAATCTTGAGCGCCTTCTGGAAGGTTCGAAGGTTGTTGGATACGGAGATGATTCGAATCAGGCCATTGTGAGGCCGGTGGGATCCGTATCTTGTTCGTTGAAGGATCGACGGCTGGAGAGCTCTCTGATGGCCTGAGATCTAATGACTGCGTAGGTCCTAGCCATTATTGCAGATCCTAGGCCACTCCTCGATGATTCTTCGTTTGAGATCATGTTACACTAGACTTGTGCACTCTTCCGCAGAGGTGCATGTCGAGCTATGGATTGCTTGGGGAAGCCGATCTATGGGTTGCTCGGGCTAGACTTGGGCTCTCCCGCGCCAGGTTCCGCGGAGGTGCATGTCAGCTATGGGTTGCTCAGAGAAGCCGAGCTATGGATGGCCCGAGGAAACCGAGCTATGGGTTGCTCGGGGGAATCGAGCTATGGGTTTCTCGGGGAGGCCGAGCTATAGGTTGCTCGGGGGAACCGAGCTATGGATGGCTCGGGGAAACCGAGCTATGGGTTGCTCGGGGAAGCCGAGCTATGGGTTGCTCGGGGAAGCCGAGCTATGGATGGCCCGGGAAAACCGAGCTATAGGTTGCTCGAGGGAACCGAGCTATGGGTTGCTCGGGGAAGCCGAGCTATGGATGGCCGGGGAAACCGAGCTATGAGTTGCTCGGGGGAACCGAGCTATGAGTTGCTCCGAGCTATGGATGGCTCGGGAAACCGAGCTATGGGTTGCTCGGGGAAGCCGAGCTATGGGTTGCTCGGGGGAACCGAGCTAGGGGTTGCTCGGGGAAGCCGAGCTAGGATAACCGAGCTATAGGTTGCTCGAGGGAACCGAGCTATGGGTTGCTCGGGAAGCCGAGCTATGGATGGCCCGGGGAAACCGAGCTATGAGTTGCTCGGGGAACCGAGCTATGGGTTGCTCGGGGGAACCGAGCCGCTCGATCTGCCAGATCATACTAGCTTGCTCGTTCTTCGTAGGCGCAGCGTAGGAAGTGGGGGCTGGGGCTGATCTTAGCCCTTCGCACAGTTATCAACGCAATGGCAACTTTACCCCTCAACACATGCCCCCCACTCCCTAGTTCGAAGCGTAGGTTCGGGCATAGGGAGTATAGACTTAGGTGGCGCAATCCAAACGGGGGGATCTGTATTTGATAGCCCATGCAATGATGCCCTAATTAATGCTGGGCCATTCTGCCTTCTCGAGGTGGATCCATCGTTCCTTAGGAGCGAAGGCAACGATTGGGGAAGCGCCACGTAGGAAATCTCGATCTTCACAGCGCCTGCAGCGGCGGTTCCGGACGTCTTGGTTGAGATGCCTCATCTTCTCCTGAGGCGGTTTCTTTTGGGAAAAATGGAGTCGTAGCGGCGCCATCCCTATTTGTAGTGCTCTTTCGCTCTCCCTTAGAGAACTTTCTCTCCATTTTCTTAGCGACCTTGCTCAGCGTCTCTTTCGATCGAAAATATGGTGAGTCCAAGTGATCAGGCTTCGGAGGTGACCCTGGCGGATCTTTACGGATACGCCGCCTGTACAAGATTCCCCAGGATGTTACCTTGTTGCTCCCGACGGCTGATGATAGGGTGACATCCGGATTAGGGGATGGAGCATTCTGCTATGAGGAAAGTTTGAGGGCAGGCCTCAGGTTTCCTCTTCATCCGCTGGTGCGGGAGGTGATGAGGTTCTACAATATATGCTTCACCATGGTGGCTCCCAACAGTTGGCGCAACCTCATCGGGTTCATCTCGTTGTGCAGCCGTGTCGGGGTGACCGCGACCCTTCCGATGTTCAGGGTGTGCTACAATCTGGTCTCCGGAGGGCCTCAGAGTGGCCTTACATCGGTCCCCGGAGGTCTTTCAAGATGATTCGGATAACCCGTCGTCGATAAAGGAATGGAAATCGCAATTCTTTATAGTTGAAGGGAATATTGGCTCGGATTTCCCTCGGGTGTGGGGACGATACGTAAAGGATCCAGAAGCGCATCCGGAGTTATCTGACCAGGAGAAAGGGATTTGATCGTGTTGCGCGGCAGTCGAGTGCTTCCAGCCAGCGCCCTTCTATCGGAGGATGCTCTCTTCGCGGCCGGATTGAGTCCCGTTGATCCTCGCGGTGAGTATCACTTTGTAGCCAATAGCTTAACATGATTTCAATTTGATTTTTGTGCGAGCTAACAGGCGAATCGTATTGCTCCTACAGCCGAAAGGTCGGCGTTCGTAGATCAGATGAGGGAGGAGCTGGGCAAGCACCGCAGGAGATCTGGCTCCAGTAGCAAGCATAGGGCCGAGAAGAGGTCTCGCCCTTCCGGCTCCCGCCTAGGGGATCAGGAGAGATGGTGATGATCGGCGCTCCTCGTCGCCGCGGGCTGGAAGTATCGAAGTTCCGGCGGCGCATGATCTTTTGGTGCCGGAGGAAGGTCTGTCAGGGGGGAAGATCAAGATATCGCAGGGGTTTCGGAGGAGGCTGCTGAAATTTCCTCCCCACTGTTGCCGTTTTGTCCGACGATGGCGAGGGAAACGTCGGTTCACTTGGAGACCCCCATGGCCGGGGCAGCTCGGTCTCCCTCATTGGAGGCCGGTGGCTCGGAGAGGTTGCAGGTGGAGGCGGGAGCGGTCCCCGCTTCGATCGAGGTGGGAGAAGCGGTTATAGCTGCTGAGGTTTAGCCTGGGCTGCTGGTGGGAGAGCCAGCGGGGATGAAGGGGTAGCCGAACCTGCCGAACCAGCGACCGAACCTCACGGGGCGTCTTCCAGTGAGGGCCTTCCGCCGAGGCACAGAGGCCTCGAGGGAAACCGAAGTTCAAAAGGGGTCTGCCGGGGGCAGAGAAATGTCCGAGGAAGTAGAAGAGGAGAAAGAAGAAGGAGAAGGAGGGGAGCCGTTGAGCGAAGGGGACGTTCGGCCGGGCTTCCCTTGCCGGAGCCGAAATGCCCGAGGCCTCTCAAATGAGGGCTCTGGTGGAGGAGGTTGGCTGAACGGGGCCTCAGGACCACGGGCTCCCTGAGCATAAATTTCCACTCACGCGATCAAGAAGGTGAGTGCCATGTTCTTCGCTTTGATGCGGTCTGCGTTCCAAGGGGAGAGAGTTCCTCGGCAGGAGGGAACGATCCGGAGGATCTTGTCGAGATGGCCTTTAGGCACACTGGAGTGCCGAACGAGGCTTTCCTTCTTATCGAGATTGATGACCTTGCCCTCACGAGGATTGCTATGGATTATGCGTCTCGGGTAAGTCGTCACACTGAAGTAGGGTTTTTAGTCAGTTAGTTCGACTGTGTTCCTCATATGTGCAATCCTTTTCGCAGAATGCCCTGATCATGAGGGCGCTGAAATGGTGTTTGCATCTGGTCGTTGGAGCTTGGGCTCGGGCCCGTAAAGAGGTCGATCACCTCAAGGAGAGGGTGGATTCTACAGTTAAACTTTCCCGAGCCTTGGTGGTCTTTCAGAGGGAGCTCAAGGAGGCTCACAGGGTTCTTGCAGTTGAGAGAGAAAGAGCCTCTCAACTCGCAAAGCAGGTCAACGAGCTCAAGGCTTCCGTGAGCAATCCGAGAAGGTCAGTCTGGAGCTATCTCAAATTAAAGCGGAGCACGAGGGTAAGGTCAATTCCATGCAGTGGTTTTTTGATAAGAGATGGGACCAGTTGAAAGCCAGCCATGCCAAAGATATGGGCAACTGGAGCAAGAGGCTCGAGGAGGAGGAGCACAAGTGTCGGCGGCAGCAGGACCAACTTGCCCGTCTGAATAAAGAGCTCGCCGACATGAAGGATCGGCTAAAGTGGTCGGACGAACGAGCTGCTCGACTCTCTGACGAGTTCGACTATGCCCATCAAGAGATTGGAGACACTCAGTCCCGGGTGGATGAACTCAAAGAGAGCCTTCGCCAAAATCAATCGGCTAAATCGAGGGCTCTCAATAGGGTTCAAGTGCTGGGCGATCAACTAGCTCGGCGGGATGAGCAGGTAGGGTGTTATCTGTTTTATTCGTTTTGGTTTTTTGACTTCTGCCTTACTTGGCTTTTCGTCTGTAGGTGACAAAATGAGCAGGAGTTTCAGGGGCGGTTGAAGGCCTTCGGAGAGGAGGCGGCCTCGAGGCACCGAAGGATCTCCGAATTGGAGAAGCAATTGGCCGAGGCGAATGCGGGCCTCTTCAGCGGTGGAGGAGTATAAGAAATCTATCCACTTTGCCAAGGAATGCAGGGCGGCCTGCACCGATGCATTCCGGTTCGGCGAAGAGGAGGCGCGGGCCAATATTACTCAAGCTTATCCTGACCTAGACTTGTCTTGCCTGGAAGCCGAATATTACGAGGCACGCACCCCGGGGCCGAGGAAGATGAATATGAGGAGATTTCTAACATCGATCTCGAAGATGTTCTGGGCGTCGATGCTGTTGCCGAGGTATCTCGGCGGGACACTGTCAAAAAGGGGGAGCCAAGTGATGCACCCGCTGATGCTGCCGCAGGGGACGCTAGGTCTGATCCCAAGTCTTGACCCCTTGGTGCCCCATATGTATTTTTTGTTTCTTTCTCTTTTGTAGTTTGACCGGAAATTAGTAAACGGGTCAGTTGTCTTTATTTGTTTGCCTTTCTCAGATCATTCATCGTCTTAAATTTTTACCCCAACTGCGAGTGCCGCTTGGTTTATTTTCTGACTCGAATTTAAGGGAACATCTTGGTCGAGGCCAAGGCATAGGGATAGCCCTGATGAAGGAGCCGAGCGACAACGCAGCTTGGTACAAGAGGGGGTTGAGAGACGATTCAATTCGGCTTAAGCCGAATGACGCAATGGTTGGTTAGGGCCGAGGGATGCGATAGCTCGACTAGGGCCGAGAAAGGAAATAGCTCGGCTAGGGCCGAGGGATGAAATTGCTCGACTAAGGCCAAGGGATGAAACAGCTCGGCTAGGGCCGAGAGATGAAAGAGCTCAGCTAAGGCCGAGGGATGAATAGCTCGACTAGGGCCGAGAGATGAAATGGCTCGGCTAGGGCCGAGGAATGAAACACCTCGGCTAGGGCCAAGAAAGAAAATAGCTCGACTGGGGCCAGAAATGCGGTAGGTCAACTTGAGGGGACTAGGAATCACAGAAGCTTCCTGGCTACGGCCAGGGTAGTCCGTCTTATCAGTGGCGAAGTTGTGGTTGCACCTTCGACAAAAAGAGGGGAGTTTACTCCCGAGCTGGGGGGTTCGTCGAATCCTCGTTGTCATCCCTTTATTCTTTTCGGTCAAGAGAGGGTTTGGCCCTCGCGCCTCTTTATTACCCCCGTCAGTGCTTTGTCTTTTCCAAGATGGGTCGATTTTCGTTTCGCCAAAGTAGATAGTACGGCTCTGCAGCCAGTAAAAGGTCGCCCCGGCACTTCCCGAGGGTTCTTTGCTGTATCAATCTTTTCCAATGCAGGTTGCTTTGGCGTGTGGTGTAAGCGCTTATTTGCCATTGGAGGATATCATTTTTGCGGGATGATCCCCCAGATCTGCTAGTACTTGTAAGATCGGCGGACGGTTTTCTATATTTAAAGCTCTTAATTCAGGATCAGAGAAAATCTTTTGGCATGCATCATGGCTCGGGCGACGCGCTTGGCGCGCAACGAGAGGCATTGTTTTCATCTCGGGAGGCCACATGGTGGCGTGGGTCAGGCGTTTTGAATCTCGGGGCTTTCTGTTCTGATAACTGCTCCCGGTTCGTCTTCGCCTATAAAAAGGGGAAAGAGGGCTGTGCTGGGCCATCCCAGAGTTTTCTTCCCTGCGAATCGCGAAGGTTTACATGATGTCTGTCTCTTTGGGGTTTAGAGCGAGAGGACCGAGCTTCCCTTCTGCAAGTCGTCGCCCTCCGGACAGCTGGGGTGATGAAGGAGCCACCGGAGAGCAGATCATCCTCAAGAAGGGAGTTCAGAAATTGTACGGAGAGCGCACAGGAGGTTCGTAGAGATCGCATGGAGAGCGCACATATACGCTTCCTGTGTGTCTTTTGCGATTCGCCTTGGGGAACGCAAGGCAGGAAGTGTACATGTGCTCCCCATGACTTACATGAGCTTCGCCTCCTCCCCTGATCTGGATTACTGGGCTCGTCCACCCGGGGAATCCTTTGCCACGTGAGGAGGGGGTGATGGTGTGTCGTCCTCTAGTACATTGCCTTTTGACTTGGGTAGTGGCTAGCGGTACACACTCGATTTAGGGGAGAACCCCGTTATCAGGGTCCGCAAGCTTTCTTCCTACTCGTCGGAGGGCTCTGTGGATGGGTGGCTTGGGACAAGGCTCGTCCACCCTTTCTGATTTCTCTGATATCTCGGGCCAGGTGCCGAGATATCATTATTAACTGAAGCTGGTCGCAACAGTCGGGCCGAGTCATTTGCTCATTATCAGCATGAGCTGACTGGTTCGTGTCTTGTCCGGTTCGTTGGGGTCGGATGCCAAAGTTTCATTGTTACCCGAAGCTGTCTTGGAGCAGTTCGCCCAAGCTAAGTACTCGTCTTCATTTCTCGTGCTTCAACGCACTTGTAATGCCTCTTGGGCGGTTGTAATTCGTTTCGCTGGTAATGAAATAAAGAAAGTTTTGTCCTTTCCCCTAGCTTCTGTTTCTTTTTGTGTCGAGAGTTGTCACTCCCGTGCCGTAGCACACTTTGCCGCTCTGCTTTTGCCAAAATCGCAGCTCGGCTCTTAGTAGGGGAAGTCGTTTGTTCCTGTTCAAAGGGAGACCTGGGTGGTCGTGCGGATTCACGCGGTAGACATGATTTTGTTTGTAAAAAAATAAGTGTTTCTTCGAAAAGAGAGCTTGCATGTTGTTTCGAGTAGAAGGAGGTCCTTCACCTCTATCGAAGTACTACGAGGTGCTGACCTCGTCTTGGGGTGTTTAAGAAGCTGCTTGGCTCGTCCAAACTTTCAGATAGTATATTACTTGGCGTAGGATAAGGCGCAGAGATATCGCTCGTTCTTGGCCGAGGATTTCGCGCTACCCAACCCGGTCGGGGCTTATAAGCTGCCCGAATTCGGATGGAACTTTGGAGATTGCTTAGTCTGGTCGGGATTTGTGATAACGAGACATGCATCTCGGCTTTATGTTGGGGCTTTGATAGTGGGAAGAACTCCTCAGCTTTCGCCGGGATTTTCAGTAATTGAACACATTCCTTGACTTTGGCCGAAGTTCGGAGATTTGCTGTACGGCCCTGCCAAGGTTCGAAGGTTTATTGCTCGGTCCTGCTGAGGTTCGGAGATTTATTGCTCGGCCCTGCTGAGGTTCGGAGATTTATTGCTCAGCCCTGCCGAGGTTCGGAGATTTATTGCCCGGCCCTGCCGAGGTTCGGAGATTTATTGCCTGGCCCTGCTGAGGTTCAGAGATTTATTGCTCGGAGGAATAACTCGGTCGTCGCCGAGACTCCGGATGTTTGGTTCCTGTGAGATTCGGCGCGGAACGCCAAAGCGAAATGGGCGGTGCATGGGGACGCCCGATATTTATAATCTGGTGATTCCCAAGGGAAGCGAGTCAGCGTCAGCTACTGACGCACCTTTTCTTCGCACTTTTCCAAGGGCGGCCGATTTGAGGAAATTCGGTGGGGTTTCGAGAACATTTACTCTGTGAGGGCCCGGCAGATCGGAAGGAACCCAGTTTCTAGAGAAGGAGGGGGGTTCCCGAGTGATTCGTCGATGCTTACTGATTTTCCTCGGGAAGGGGCGCGACTCTTCGCTTCCCATGGGTGCCAGCCAAAGTGGCGACACGCGACAGATTCTTACGGGTCGGGATTAATGACCCGACTGCTCGAGATACTCCCCAAGGGGGTATAAATACGGACGAGAGGGATGCCAGTGCTCGTCATCTCTCGGTTAGCCTTTCAATAGCTCCTGAGAGCGGGTATGGCTTCTCAGGGCGAAGGGCAATCGACCGAAGAATCGGCGTTGTTAGCAATGGCCGCGGGGGCTCCCGGGTGAGCCACTCCTCCGTGATTGTCGACGGCATGGCCTTGGCTTCAGCTCTGGCAACCCACGAGCAGCTCGAGAAGTCGATCGAGGAGTTTCTTTTCGTTTCAGCAAGGGAGGCTGAGGCTCTTCGCCGGGTTATCGACCGGCAGGAGGGGGTGATCGCATCCCTCCGTCAGCAGGTTGCCGAGCTGACTCGGCGTGGGGAGGACCCGGCGGCTCCTGGGAGACAGTAGGCCTTGTGAAGGCCATTTTTCACTTTTTCTTTTCCTTTTTGTATCTTCTCTATAATGAATAAAGAGTGAAGTTCTTTTTTGACAATCTTTTGTTCCCTACTGAGATTGTTGCTTGGTCCATAGAAAAGGAAAAACTGTTTGTCCCTGTTCGAGCCGAAGAGAGACCTGGGCGGTCCCGTGGGCTTACGCGGTAAATTGTGGTCTCATTTGCAGAACGAGACAGGCGCTTAGTCGGTAAGGCACAGGGACATTGCCCGGTTAGCTCGGGGACTTAGTAGTAGGAGAGGTTCCCCGACTTTGTCTGGGGTTCTTAGGCGGCTGTGTAGGGTCTGTCGAGGCCTTTAGGGGTTTGCTAAAGGCGCGGAATTCGTACCCCCGATGATATTGCACGACGTGTATTCTTCGAACCGGTCGAAGCTTTGGGGACTGTTCGGAAATCCTTCGGTTTCGGTTGAGGTTTGCGTGATTTGGTTTTCGCTAGGGCTTATGCACTCCAATTTTAGTCAGGGCTTTATGCACTCTGGTTTTGGCTGGGGCTTTGGAATCCATCACTCGGCCCGGCCGAGATTCGGAGATTAGTTACTCGGCCCAGCTGAGGTTCGAAGATTATTTTCTCGACCCAGCCAAGGTTCGGAGATTAATTGCTCAGCCTAGCCAAGGTTCGGAGATTAGTTGCTTGGTCCAGCCGAGGTTCGGAGATTAGTTGCTCGGCCCAGCCGAGGTTCGAAGATTTGTTGCTCGGCCCAGCCGAGGTTCGGAGATTAGTTGCTCGGCCCAGCCGAGGTTCGGAGATTTGTTGCTCGGCCCAGCCAAGGTTCGAAGATTTGTTGCTGGCCTAGCCGTGGTTCGGAGATTAGTTGCTCGGCCCAGCCGAGGTTCGGAGATTTGTTGCTCGGCCCAGCCAAGGTTCGGAGATTTGTTGTTCGGTCTAGCCGAGGTTCAGAGATTAGTTGCTCGGCCCAGTCGAGGTTCGGAGATTTGTTGTTTAAATAGATAACTCGGTCGTGCTGAGGATTGGTAAGCAGCATCTGTTTTTCTTCACGATTTTTGGTGATAGAATTTGTGGTGATTTATGCCATGAACTATGAAATAATATGCCAACAAAAATTTAAGAAGGCGAGCCTATAGAGGGCGTACCCTACTGATGATACTTGCGGAGCTTATCCGAATTCCACGTCCGAGGGATGGATCTTCCGCTTAAATCTTGCAGCTTGTAGGTACCGGATCCAACGACTTCTGCTACTTGGTAGGGGCCTTCCCAGTTTGGAGCTAGCTTTCCTTGCTCCAGCGGTTTGGAGACTGATGCTTTCTGGAGAACGAGGTCGCCAGGCAAGAAAGCTTTCCCTTTGACTCTGGAGGTGTGGTAACGGGCCACTCTTTGCTGGTAGGCAGCTATTCTAATCCGAACTTTTTCTTTGATCTCCTCTACCAGGTCAAGGTTGTCGCGGAGCTGCTCGTCACTGGCTTCCTCCGAGTAGCTTTCCACCAGCAGGGAAGGGAGTCCCATCTCCACTGGAATAATGGCCTCTGTGATGAAAGCCATTCAAAATGGGGTCTCGCATGTGGGCACTCTCGGGGTGGTGCGGTAGGCCCATAGGACATGGTGCAACTCGTCTGCCCACCTGCCTCGGGCTCTGGAGGGCTGAGCTTTGATCCCTTGAAGCAAGGTTCGGTTGGTTACTTCGGCTTCTCCGTTAGCCTGTGGATGCCCAACCAAGGTAAGGCGGTGATGGATCCCATGCTCCTCGCAGAACTGACGAAACTTCAGATTATCGAATTGTTTGCCGTTGTCAGTAATGATGGTGTGTGGGAGGCCGAAGCGGCAGATGATGGATCTCCACACGAAGTCCCTGGCCCGAGCCTCAGTTATTTGAGCAACCGCTTCCGCCTTGACCCATTTGGTGAAGTAATCGATGGCGATGAATAGAAATTTCCGCTGCCCCGTGGCGAGTGGAAATGGACCGAGAATGTCCATTCCCCACTTGGCAAAGGGCCAAGCAGAGGAAATGGGGACCAGGCTGGCGGAGGGGAGCCTCTTAATACTGGAGTGCCTTTGGCATGGGTCACAAGCTCGGACAAGGTCGTCAGCATCCTATTGCATGGTTGGCCAATAGTAACCTTGATGTAGCACCTTGTCGCATAAGGACTGGCTCCCCAGATGGTTGCCGCAGATCCCATCGTGTACCTCCCGAAGGGCATAGTCAGCTTTAGATGAGCGAAGGCATCTGAGCAGCAGCATAGAGAAGGACCGCTTGTAGAGCTGGTCGTCGATCAACACATAGTGGGTGGCTTGCAACTTTAGCCTTCTAGCCTCTCTTCGATCGGCCGGGAGCGACCCTTCTTTAAGATACTTCAGGATGGGGTCGAACCATGATGGTTCGGCCTCAACTTGCATCACTCGAACAGTCTCCGCGATATTGGGTCCCTCTAAAATCTCCAAATGGAATGTTCGTTCGGCATCCATTGATTCTGCAGTCGCCAACTGAGATAACAGGTCGGCATGGGCATTTTCAGATCTAGGATCTGAATGATCTCAAATTCAGGGAAATGGGAGAGTAGGCTTCGAACCTCTTGAAGATATCGGATCATGTTCGGTTCTCGAGCCTCAAACTCCCCTCGCACGTGACCTACCACCAGCTGAGATTCGGTGAAGGCATTCAGTTTCTCCACCTTAAGGCTGCGGGCGATCCGGAGACCGGCCAGCAGAGCTTCATATTCGGCTTCGTTATTGGAGGCCGGGAAGGAGAAGCGGACGCCATATTCGAAAGTCGCCCCCTCCAGGCTAGTGAGGACTATGCCCGCACTGGAGCGGTGGGCGTTGGACGACCCATCGACATGAAGGAGCCACTGGGCATCAGATTTTGGGCGTTTGGGGGAGTTGGGGGTGGAGCCGTCCTCCGGGATGGTACATTCGAGGAGGAAGTCAGCCAGCACCTGAGCTTTGATGGCTAGGCGAGGCTGGAACTGAATGTCGTGCTCGCTCAACTCGACGGCCCATTTAGTCATTCTCCCTGATGTTTTCGGACGGTGGACCACCTCCTTGATGGGTTGGTCAGTCAGGACCATCACAGAATGTGCTTGGAAGTATGGCCGCAACTTTCGGACTGAGGTGATCAGGGCCAACACCATCTTCTCAATTCGGGTATACCTCGTTTCCGCATCTCAGAGTAGTTTGCTGACATAATAAATTGGCTTCTGGGCCTTATCTTCTTCTCTGACCAACACCGAGCAAACAGCACCTTCCGAGACAGCCAGATACAGGAACAATGTCTCCCCAGGATTTGGACTGCTAAGGAGAGGGGGAGAGCCGAGGTACTTCTTGAGATCTTCGAATGATTTTTGACACTCAGAAGACCATTGAAAATTCTTAGCCAACTGGAGAGTTTTGAAGAAGGGGAGGCATCTTTCGGCGGACCAAGCCACGAAGCGATTAAGGGCTGCTATTCTCCTGGTTAGGCGCTGGACTTCTTTAATAGACGCTGGGGGCACCATCTGCTGAAGAGCTTGGATCTTCTGGGGGTTAGCTTCGATACCCCATTGGAAAACCATGAAGCCGAGGAACTTCCCAGAGTTAACGCCGAAGGCGCACTTAGTTGGATTGAGCTTCATCCGGTATTTGCGGAGCGTCGCGAAGCTCTCCGAGAGATCCTCGATGTGCCGTGATGCTTCTTTGCTTTTGACCAGCATGTCGTCGACGTATACCTCCATGTTCCTGCCGATTTGCTCTTTGAAAACTTTGTTGACCAGCCTTTGGTAGGTGGCACCTGCATTTTTAAGACCGAAAGGCATAACACGGTAACAGTAAGTACCTCGGTCGGTTATGAAGGCAGTCTTTTCTTCATCTTCGGGGGTCATCCGGATCTGGTTGTAGCCTGAGTAGACGTCCATGAACGTCAGCATTTGGTGACCCGAGGTGGCATCTATAAGTTGATCAATTCGGGGGAGGGGGAAGCTGTCCTTCGGGCATGCTTTGTTGAGGTCGGTGAAGTCGATGTAGATCCGCCACTTGCCGCTCGACTTCTTCACCATGACGACATTTGACAGCCAACTTGGGTAATTCACCTTCCGAATGAAGTTCGCCTTGATAAGTTTATCAACCTCCTCTTCAATAGCTCTCTGCCGCTCTGGGGCGAAGCTCCTTTTCTTTTGTTTGACGGGTCGGTACATCTCGTCCATGTTAAGGCGATGGACGAGAACTTCGTGGCTGATTCCTGGCATGTTGAAGGCGGACTATGCGAAGACATCGGCGTTGCTTCAGAGAAAGTCAGTCAGCTCCTGCAGGGATTCGCCTTTCAGCAGCGACCCGATCTTTATGGTTCGGTCAGGACGAGCTTCGTCCAGCGGCACTTCTTCCAGTTCCTCGGCTGGTTCTCCCCATTGCTCGGCGAAGTCCTCCCGGGCATCCAGCCCATCAACTTCAGGCATCTTGGACTGAAGGCTGATGACAAAACACTGTCAAGCCATAGTTTGGCTTCCTTGGACTACACCAACTCCCCACCCGGTGGAGAATTTCATAGATAGGTGCGGGATGGAGACGACGGATTTGAGGGAGATCAGGCCGGGTCTCCCAAATATCGCATTGTATGGAGACCTAAGCTTGGTCATTAGGAAGTCCGTGTGAACAGTGGCCACAAGGGGCCAGGTTCTTGCTCGAACCGTTAATGTTACGACCCCTTCTGGGATGATAACGTCGCCGGAGAACCCCATTAGGGTGGAGTCCACGGCTCGGAGGTTTTCCATGAGCAATCTCATCTTGGCAAACACATTGAGGTACAGAACATTCACGGAGCTTCCACTATCAACAAGGATCTGACTTAAATCATAGTTATTTAAATTGAGAGATACAACTAGTGCATCGTCATGTGGGAATTGTATCCCTTAGAGATCATCGTCGAAGAAGGAGAGCTCACCCATTCGTGCTTTCTTTGGCGTCGAGCCTTCTCCATCATTTCTGGAGCTCGAGCTACCGGCCTCTTCAATCATGTTGATGTGGCCGATTACGGGTGGATTTGGAGGAGGAGGAGGCTACTGAAGCTCGGGCTGGCGGTCACCCCCTTGTCCTGGCTCGGGCACCCTCCTGAACTGGTTCAGTCGGCCCCGTTGGATTAGCCTCCCAATCTCGTTCTTCAACTGCCAGCATTCCTCGGTGTCGTGGCCATGCTCTCAGTGATAGCGGCAGTACTTGGTGGGGTCCCTCCGAGTTGGGTTCCCTCGGAGAGGAGTTCATCGGGGGAGCTGGCGCTCTATCTTCATGAAGATTTGCGCCCTAGGAACAGTGAGTGGGGTGTACCGTCGAATCGCCTGGGCAGGCTCCGGGAGCGATTTCTTGGCGGCGGTGGGGGAGCTCTTTGGCGATGAGGCGGGCTTGGCTGACGGATAGGTCGGTGCCTGTCTGAACCTTTACGTTCTTTCTTCTTCGCCAGCTCGGCACAGGCAGCCCTCCATGATTCTTTGACCCTAGCGTATTTGTCTGCCAAGGCTATCATGTCGGAGAGGTTCGGGGGTAGCTGACCTCCATCGCCAGGTAGAAGTCGCTCTCCTTCAAAACTCCCCCCACTAGGATGGACATAGCCACCTCATGATTAAGGTGGTCCACCTCTAGCATGGCCTTGTTGAAACGGCCAAGGTAATTTCTCAAGGACTCCCCTCTCTCTGCTTAACTTCAGAGAGGGAGTCGGATTTCCATCGGTGACGGCGGCTACTGATGAACTGGCCAATAAAAAGATGGCTCAGCTCGTCAAATGAATCAATGGAACCTGGTTTCAAGGCGTTGAACCAGGTTCGGGCAGATCCTCTGAGGGTGGAAGGGAAAGCGCGATAGAGGATCGCGTCTGATGCTCCGTGGAACATCATTATTGACCGAAAGCTACTAAGGTGATCATCCGGATCAGAGGAGTCATGGTAAGGCTCGATGGCGGGTAGCTTAACATGGGAGGGAATCACTTCCTTCATGATTCCCTTGGAGAAGGGGATGCCCTGCTCTGCCTTGGGCTGAGGCGGATGAGCCTGCTTGGCGGCGTCCAGCTCCTGACGCATCTCCCAGTGTTGTTGGTGGATCTCCTCTTCAGACGTAAGAGGAGGGGCTGGGCGAGGAGAGCGCGGTAATGGCATCGAATCGTGGCGGGAGGACTCCAGAGAGAGGGACTGGGCCCACCGAGACTTGGGAAGATCCCTGTTGCAACCCCCTTGCAGGACTAGTCTGGCCTCTTTGGGTCGGTGTGGGGGGTCCGCGGCTCGTGCAGACCAGAAGAAGAGGTGGCCGGAGAGAAAGGGGCTATGGCCTCCTCAGGGAGGCATGGAGCAGGGGCAGTTGCGAGGCGCTCCTGAACCAGATGGGTCAGAGCTTGGACCTGCGGGACCAGCGTGACGAACTGATCCTGGGTCACCGAGATAGCTGGCGGCGATGGGGTCTCGATTGGCGGCGGCGGCGCCGCATTACTCATCGGATCAGGTCTCTGGGAGATGACCTGGTCCTGGACATCAGAAGTTGCTCTTCTCCGATTAGCCATTGGAGAGGTTCTCTTCTGGATTGAGATCCTTATCTCCTTTCTTCAAGTTTTAATGGGACTTGAGGCCCTTCCTCTAGCGCCAATCTGTTGCCGCCGAAATCTGTCCTTCGACTCGGGCGCGATCGGTCTCCTGATCGGGCTTCCTCCTAGGCGAACCTGCAAAGAAGTCCTCACACGAGAGGCGTTGGGGGTGGCCCTCCACGGAAGACCCTCCGATGCTCAAGTCAGTAGGGATCGGCGATCAACAGAAATGAGGAGAAGGATCTCTCTGGGGAGTCCCTCCAGGGGCGGCCAATCAGGAGCTCGTGCGGAGTGCCAATGGCGGAGAAGAAAGAGGGGGTGCAGTGAAAGAGAGAGAGTGCGAGTGATGCTGGGACTGAGCCAGAAGCTATGTACGGGAGCTTGTGCATGTACCTGAGAGAATCTGGGAGCGTCTTATTTATAGGCAGTCACCTAAATCTTGAGCGCCTTCTGGAAGGTTCGAAGGTTGTTGGGATACGGAGATGATTCGAATCAGGCCATTGTGAGGCCGGTGGGATCCGTATCTTGTTCGTTGAAGGATCGATGGCTGGGAGAGCTCTCTGATGGCCCGAGATCCAATAACTGCGTAGGTCCTAGACCATTATTGCAGATCCTAGGCCACTCCTCGATATGATTCTTCGTTTGAGATCCTGTTACAATAGACTTGGGCTTCCCGCACCAGGTTCCGCGGATGTGCATGTCGAGCTATGGGTTGTGAAGGGAGAAACAATCTCCGAGGCATGCATGTTCTAAAAATTGATAACAATTATCAATGCGGAAATTTAAAGATTACATACTAATCTATCTAACATGCTTCAAGATCATATCTTTGCCTTGTATATAGGATCGATTGATCCAAAATATGCATATAAATAAAACTATCAAGATCATGTCTTGATCTTCAAGGCAAGAAGTCATACTTCTTATCTTGAAGCATGCCTTAAGATCTAGGGATCATATCACTTACCTTAAAGGCAATTGGTAAATCCTTTTATGCTCTGCAGCCGTTCAATCGTCCGGCCTCTAGTATCGTCCACGCGAAGCCCCGAATGATCGGATTCCCGGGAGTGCTAGCTCGCAGAAAATGACTTTGCTAATCTTGAATCCTCCCACTTGAATTCTTCTTCTAGGATCCTCCACACTTCTGTTAGCACCAGAATCACCAGGATTTTCTATTCTAATTGTTTAGAAAATCAATTCACGACATATCGTGTGTTGTTTTTCTCTTCTTTCTTATTTGTAATTTGGTGAGGGATGTCCTCTATTTATAGTCTCTTTTTAGCCAGCCCATTAAATTCTAACATTTAGAATTCCGCCGTTTGGGAAAACCAAAGAGACGCCGAACCGTAGCGCTTGGTTAATTCCGACGTTCGGTAAAAAACCAAAGAGTCGTCGATCCGTAGCGCTTGGTTAATTCCAACGTTCGGTAAAAACCAAAGAGTCGTCGAATCGTAGCGCTTGGTTAATACAAAGAGGCGCATTTATTCTAACACTTTAGAATTCTAACGGAATTGTTTGGAGAGGATTAATGCAAGACATTAAATTCTATATGTGAATTTAATCTCTCAGACTTATGCGAGAGGTTTGGGTTTAGTTTTTGGTTTAAGCTAATCTGAATTTATTGGACTGAACCCACATAGATCTTGGTCCTAGCCCAAATCAAATTTGGCTAGTCCTGAATCTATTTAAATCCAAATCAAGTCTAATTTTAAATCAATATTTGAAATTGACTAGTCCTTCTAATAGACTTAAACCAAATTGAATCTTATTCAATTGTACTTAACCCAATTGAGATAATTCAATCAATCAAATTGATTAATTAAATCATATACGATTCTCAATCGTTGATCAGCAAACATATCATCCTAGGAAACTTCTATGCGTGTGACTCTCTAGGTTCGAACCTAAGTCGGTAGCATAGAAACAACTTTCTATACTAATCGATGTGCCCATCTAGCAATGGAACCCGACGTCCATATAGGTCGAAGAGTTGCCGAGCAAACTCCAAGAACCCTAAGAAACAGTTACCGTATAATTCATCCTCTTGATCACAAATGCTAAGGATGGCTTAAGAGCCTGTCAACTCTAAATAGCAAATCCATAAAGTAATTTCAATTTTAGTGATCATGTGACTTTAACATGAAGTGCCTTGGCTAAGGTCTTGCTAAATTGAAACACAAGCATTTCTCCTTTTAACGGGATAGGTCAAATTCCATCTTGATCCACAACTGACTACCATAAGCACTTGACTGCACCCAGTAATCTTTCGTAGCTGGATTAGAAATCCAGGTGGTCTGGCACCTAAGTACAGTGAGTTGCTTGTAAGTCACTGGTTGTGATCTTCAGGTCTGAAGGATACTTATATCTATATCTTCTCGGATTAACTCTTGACAGTAGAGTATCCGAAAATGAGTCACGTTCGATGAAATATACTCCTACACTTTCACCTGTATGTCATACCAGTGTCTCTACACTCCTTGGTTAAGAGGACAACCAACAAATATGATATACAACGTCCTATAATTGATAGTACTATGGCCCTGTCATAGTATATCATATGGTCGCGAACCTTTTTGAGGACCTTCAAGGATAAATCCTCCTTTATCGTGAAGGAAGATCCTAAGGGCTTCATTACAATCAGGAGTATTAAGAAGATGTTCTTGTAATGAATAAACTGCCAAATAACTTTTATTAATATATCAATTTATACAATTTACATTAGCACAATCATCAAATGATTGGCTTTAGGATACAATTCCCAACAAACTCCCACTTAGCCTAAAGCCACTCATTACAGTATCTAATACCCATCTTCAACTTATAGTTGTCAAACTCCATGATGCTGAGTGCTTAAGTAAATGGGTCACCTAGGTTTTCCTTTCCATCAATCTTCTGAAGATTTATGTCACCTTGGTCTACAATCTCTCGAGTAAGATGAAACCGACGCAGTATGTGCTTGGTGCACTGATATGCTCGTGGTTCCTTTGCTTGAGCTATGGCACCCATGCTGTCACTATACAACAGGACTGGTCCATCTATGGAAGGTATCACTCCAAGCTCGAAGATGAACTTTCGTAGCCACACAGCTTCTTTCGCAGCATCTGATGCAGCGATGTACTCTACCTCGCACACCGAATCTGCCACTGTATGTTGCTTGGAACTTTTCTAGCAAATAGCTCCACCATTCAGGATAAACACAAAACATGATACACTTTTGCTATCATCATGATCTGATTGGAAACTGGAATCAGTATATCCAACAAGTTTCAAATCAGACTCTCCATAGACTAACCAATGGTCCTTATTATTTCTCAAATACTTAAGGATTGTCTTAACAACTTGCCAATATTTTTCTCCTGGATCAGATTGGTATCTACTCACTACTCCTAGTGAGTATGCCACATCTGGTCTTGTACATGTCATGGTGTACATGATCGATCCCACTGCCGAAGCATATGGAATTCGACTCATACGTTCTCTTTCATTAGGAGTTGTCGGACAATCCTTCTTAGAAAGATGAATTCCATGGCCTATCGGAAGATAGCCTTTCTTGGAATTCTCCATGCTAAACCTCTTTAGCACTGTATCAATGTACGTATATTGAGATAAACCAAGCATCCTCTTAGATCTATCTCTATAGATCTTCATCCCTAGGATGTATGATGCTTCTCCAGATCTTTCATGGAGAATTGTGATGATAACCATGTCTTTATTCCTTATAATGCAGGGATATCATTCTCGATTAAGAGAATATCATCCACATATAATACAAGAAATACAATAACGGAATCGTTAGCCCATTTATAAATGCAAGGTTCTTCTTTATTTTTAATAAAGCCATAAGATTTGATCACTTTATCAAATCGTATGTTCCAACTCCTAGATGCTTGCTTAAGTCCATAAATGGACTTCTGTAGCCTGCACACTTTGGACTCATCTTCAGATATAAAACCTTCAGGCTGTATCATATTCACATGTTCTTCTAAATCACCATTTAGAAAAGGTTTTAACATCCATCTGCCAAATCTCATAATCGAAGTGTGCTGCTATAGCTAGCATAATCTGAATGGATTTCAGCATTGCCACAAGAGAAAACGTTTCGTCATAGTCAATACCATAACGTTGACGATACTCCTTAGCAACCAGATGTGCTTTATAGATCTCAACCTTTCTGTCTGCACCTCTTTTCCTCTTGAAAACCCACTTACACCCTATGGGTTTTATCCCTTCGGATGGGTCAACTAATGTCCATACATTATTGTCCTTCATGGAGTCAAGTTCGGATTTCATGGCCTCAAGCCATTTATTAGAGTTAGTCCTTTGCATATCATTCATATAGGTGATCGAATCCTCGTTGTTCTCATCGAGTTCAACAGGATCATCATTCTAGACCAAAAAACCTAAGTATCTGTCCGGTTGATGTGGTACTCTACCAGATTGCCTTAATGGTGCATCTAAAATGGGTTTTGAGTTTGATCTAATCAACTCAGATTCTAAGGGTTCACTGATTTGTGTTGTTCCTTCTACTTGATGAACTTCCTCAAGTTCAACATTAGAGCTATTTGTTCCTTCACTAAGGAACTCCTTTTCAAGAAAAACTGCTCTATTACTAATGAATAACTTTTGTTCTTCAGTATTATAGAAGTAATATCCTTTGGTATCTTTCGGATAGCCGATTAAAAAACATTTGTCAGATTTGGGTTCAAGTTTGTCTGATTTTGCACGTTTCACATAAGCCGGACACCCCCAGACTCTCAGATAGGTAATAACCGGTTTATGTCCATACCACATCTCATGTGGAGTTTTAGAAACAGACTTACTTGGAACCTTATTAAGAAAATGATAAGCTTATTCTAATGTCTATCCCCAAAATGATATTGGCAAGCTCGCAAAACCCATCATAGATCAAACCATGTCTAACAGAGTTCGATTCCTTCTTTCCGACATACCGTTATGCTGCGGTGTTCTAGGAGGAGTCCATTGGGAGAGAATCCCATTCTCTCTTAAATATGTCACAAATTCATTGGAAAGGTATTCGCCTCCTCGATCTGATCGAAGGATCTTAATACATTTTCCTGTTTGTTTTTCTACTTCTTTATAATATAGTTTGAACATTTCAAATGACTCAGATTTATGTCTCATAAGATAGACATAACCAAACCTAGAAAGGTCGTTGTAAAAGTAATGAAGTAGTAATATCCACCTTTGGCACAAGTGCTCATTGGTCCACATACATCAGTATGTACTAGACTCAATAGCTCTTTGGCTCTTTCACCTTTTCTAGTAAAAGATGACTTGGTCATTTTACCAAGAAGACAGGATTCACAGGTAGTTAATGATTCATAATCATCAACTCGAAGGATGCCCTCCTGAGTAAACCTGTTTAATCTGTTCTTATTGATATGACCCAGCCGATGGTACCAAAGATAAATGTCTGTGACATCAGTTGTTCTAGGGCGCTTGAATTGTACACTACATTCACAAGCTGTGATAATATATAAATGCCATTAGATAAATGCCCAGTCATTACAGTGACTCCATTCATAATGATATTCAAAGTAACATCCTTTATTGAAATTTCATAATGACTTTTGGCCAGAAGGCCTACAAAATTACGTTCAACAAGAACGTTGGGCAAAAATGATAATCATTTAGTATAATAACATTTCTATTGAAAACTATTTCAAGAACTCCTAATGCCAGAACTGGAACTAATCTTCCATCGCCGATATTAAGGAATCTTTCATTGTCCTCAAATCTTCTGTGACCTGTAGTCCCTGCAATGAATTGCAAATGTTAAAAGAACTCCCGGTATCCAATACCCAGGTCTGATTATCATATATAGAAAAATTACAAGGTGTTATCATATAAATACCTTGTTGAGCAACATCTTGCTCCTTTTTCTTCTTTGGCCTATTTTGATCAAGTGTGGCAATGTAAAGAGGACAGTTCCTCTTCCAGTGCCCTTGCATCTTGCAGTGAAAGCATTCAGCTTGACTTTTATCAACTTTCTTCTTCTGCATCTGACCCCTTATAGATGTCCTAGCATGTTGCACCCTTTTATTATTCTTTTTCTTCTTCCCTTTTCCAAAGGATTTACGCCCTACCTTAGATCCTTCAACCACATTAACCAATCCCTTAGAGAGCTGGTTATCCTTCTCAAAGTTCTGTAACAATCCCAACAAACTGTGGTAGTTGACTGCAGGCTTTGTCATTCGAAAATGAGTAAAAAAAGGTCGGAAGGATGGAGGCAAGGAATTCAGGATCGCATCTTTTCCCAACTGCTCATGAAAGGGAAAGCCGAGCTTGCTTAGGAGTTCTATCTTCTCGATCATGTACAATACATGATCAGTGACAGGAGATCCATCCCTCATTCGAGCATTGAAAATAGCACAACTAGTCTTGTGCCTTTCAACATCATCGGGTGTGCCAAAAGATTCATTCAACGCTTGAATGATTTCTTCTGGCTGAGCATTCTTGAACCGGCGACCGAATTCATCATTCATTGCTGCTAGCATGATACAATGCACGCTAGTTCTATCATTGAGCCACTTCTGATAAGTGTCTCTCTTAGAACTGTGGGTGTTTGCATCAGGTATCTTTGGTGCAGGATTATTTAGAATATATAGAATCCTCTCATGCTCAAGGACGATCTTAAGTTTTCTGAACCAGCTATTGAAATTGGAACCATTCAACTTGTCACTGTCCAATAGGGACCTTAATGATAAATTAGTGGCCATGTTCTGCATAAGGAAAAACTAAAGTTTATTAGTATATAAATTGATTCAGTCTAAAGAATTGGACTTTAGTCTAAAGATTCTCCCACTTTTTATTCAAATTGGCAGCCTCTACACCCCAATTCGAAGAATTATTCTTAATTCTTTAGCGGACAGTAAGATCTACATAAACTACATACAGGCACAAGTGAAGCTTGGCTAACCCATATGCATCTAAGAGTAGATTCAAAACCAATTGTTTTCCCAAATAATTCTTAGTGTTTAGTTTTGCCCCATATACCTCTTCAGCAGGCATGAAGTGCCTCCACTGAAAGTTCTGGTTAGGTCCAACTATTAAATGATATAATCAGTGTAATCTATCAATAGACAACCAAGCCCGAGTGAAGCTCGGCTCACCTGATTGTCTATGTAATAGTTACGCTGACTTATCATATAATGAATGATAATTCCGATGGTTGACAAGCACCAGGCATGGAGTGCCTCCAATGATTATCAAGACATCGGACTCATTATCACCCACCTTAATGGGAGGCTATGATTTGGTTATCATATAACTATTTCATTTTAAGGTCCTAATAATTTTAGAGGATTTAATAATCTGTAGATAAATTGACTAATCAAGTTCTCCCACTGAATCTATGAAATCGATAGAATGAAACAAGATTAAGTCAGGTTAAGTGGCACCTAAATCAGTCAGACTGATTTCCTTACAGGCATGGGTCAACCCGAATCAGGTAAATGATCTGAATCATAAATGGTTCACCACATTGACCAGGTGAGTGAGATTGATGGGAGGGATATGCTATTAACTCGTTAAAGATGCATCAATACGAGTAGCTCCCAATTAAAAACCATTCGATCGTTGATCCTAGAGCAACTTGCCAACTCACCTTGACATCATATGGTTAACCAATTCTGATTTGACCATCTAAGAGATTCATGCTCAACCACGAAGCCTAATCTACTTCCATTTGGTTTAATCAAAGAGAAGGACATGATCAACTACAACTATTGTTTGATTTAGAGCATTCTTAACCTAATCTAATTAGATTTGATCAAATACTCTTATAGTTCAGTTGATTTAAACCTTAGGGTCTAATCCTTTATGGACCCAATTTAGCTAACCCAAAGGATTAAATATATTTCATGTTTACATGTCATATATTTCAATCAAGTATCACATGTATTGTGTTACTACTCATAATTCCTATATTTAGATTATATCTAAAGAGATTATGAATTAACATTTGACATTCAAATTAGACTCTCATAAATATTTGTATGTTTCATAACATAGACATCATGCCATCATATATCATATCTATGTTTTATAATAAACATGCAAATATCATGTTTTTATACAATATCAATATGTATCAAATATAAAATATTTTTGAGAGTGTGTGTAATCATTGTTTTGAAGCCAAAGATCAATTTAAATTATCACGGCAATATGTCACAAAATACCTTGTTGAATGGGTAATTTGGATTTTCAATCCATCTATGACCGAATAGACCTATGATTTGTTTTAGCCTTGATTACATAATTAATAGGAGCATTAATTTACATGCAATAAATTAGATCAATACGAAACCATCGCTCTGATACCATTTGAAGGGAGAAACAATCTCCGAGGCATGCATGTTTTAAAAATTGATAATAATTATCAATGTAAAAATTTAAAGATTACATACTAATCTATCTAACATGCATCAAGATTATATCTTTTCCTTGTATATAGGATCGATTGATCCAAAATATGCATATAAATAAAACTATCAAGATCATGTCTTGATCTTCAAGGCAAGAAGTCATACTTCTTATATTGAAGCATGCCTTAAGATCTAGGGATCATATCACTTACCTTAAAGGCAATTGATAAATCCTTTTATGCTCTGCAGCCGTTCAATCGTCCGGCCTCTAGTATTGTCCACGCAACGCCCCGAATGATCGAATTCCCGGGAGTGCTAGCTCACGGAAAACGACTTTGCTGATCTTGAATCCTCCCACTTGAATTCTTCTTCTAGGATCCTCCACACTTCTGTTAGCACCAGAATCACCAGGATTTTCTATTCTAATTGTTTAGAAAATCAATTCATGACATATCGTGTGTTGTTTTTCTCTTCTTTCTTATTTGTAATCTGGTGAGGGATGTCCTCTATTTATAGTCTCTTTTTAGCCAGCCCATTAAATTCTAACATTTAGAATTCCGCCACTTGGGAAAACCAAAGAGACGCCGAACCGTAGCGCTTGGTTAATTCCCACGTTCGGTAAAAAACTAAAGAGTCGTCGATCCGTAGCGCTTGGTTAATTCCGACGTTCGGTAAAAACCAAAGAGTCGTTGAATCATGGCGCTTGGTTAATACAAAGAGGCACATTTATTCTAACACTTTAGAATTCTGACAGAATTATTTGGAGAGGATTAATGCAAAACATTAAATTCTATATATGAATTTAATCTCTCAGACTTATGCGAGAGGTTTGGGTTTAGTTTTTGATTTAAGCTAATCTGAATTTATTGGACTGAACCCACATAGATCATGGTCCTAGCCCAAATCAAATTTGGCTAGTCCTGAATCTATTTAAATCTAAATCAAGTCTAATTTTAAATCAATATTTGAAAATGACTAGTCCTTCTAATAGACTTAAACCAAATTGAATCTTATTCAATTGTACTTAACCCAATTGAGATAATTCAATCAATCAAATTGATTAATTAAATCATATACAATTCTCAATTGTTGATCAGCAACATATCATCCTAGGAAACTTCTATGCGTGTGACTCTCTAGGTTCGAACCTAAGCCGGTAGCATAGAAATAACTTTCTATACAAATCGATGTGCTCATCTAGCAATGGAACCCGACGTCTGTATAGGTCGAAGAGTTGCCGAGCAAACTCCAAAAACCCTAAGAAACAGTTACCGTATAATTCATCCTCTTGACCACAAATGCTAAGGATGGCTTAAGAGCCTGTCAACTCTAAATAGCAAATCCATAAAGTGATTTCAATTTTAGTGATCATGTGACTTTCACATGAAGTGCCTTGGCCAAGGTCTTGCTAAATTGAAACACAAGCATTTTTCCTTTTAACGGGATAGGTCAAATTCCATCTTGATCCACAACTGACTACCATAAGTACTTGACTGCACCCAGTAATCTTTCGTAGCTGGATTAGAAATCCAGGTGGTCTGGCACCTAAGTACAGTGAGTTGCTTGTAAGTCACTGGTTGTGATCTTCAGGTCTGAAGGATACTTATATCTATATCTTCTCGGATTAACTCTTGACAGTAGAGTATCCGGAAATGAGTCACGTTCGATGAAATGTACTCCTACACTTTCACCTGTATGTCATACCAGTGTCTCTACACTCCTTGGTTAAGAGGACAACCAACAAATATGATATACAACGTCCTATAATTGATAGTACTATGGCCCTGTCATAGTATATCATATGGTCGCGAACCTTTTTGAGGACCTTCAAGGATAAATCCTCCTTTATCGTGAAGGAAGATCCTAAGGGCTTCATTACAATCAGGAGTATTAAGAAGATGTTCTTATAATGAATAAATTGCCAAATAACTTTTATTAATATATTAATTTATACAATTTACATTAGCACAATCATCAAATGATTGGCTTTAGGATACAATTCCCAACAGGTTGCTCGGTTCCTGTTACACTAGACTTGGGCTTTCCCGCGCCAGGTTCTGTGGAGGTGCATGTCGAGCTATGGGTTGCTCGGGGAAGCCGAACTATGGATGGCTCGGAAAACCGAGCTATGGTTTGCTTGGGGGAACCGAGCTATGGGTTGCTCGGGGAAGCCGAGCTATGGATGGCCCGGGAAAACCGAGCTATGGGTTGCTCGGGGGAACCGAGCCGCTTGATCCGCCGGATCATACTAGCTAGCTCGTTCTTCGTAGGCACAGCATAGCAAGTGGGGGCTGGGGCTGATCTTAGCCCATTCGCACGGTTATCAATGCAATGGTAACTTTACCCCTCAACACTTTCATAAGGTTACTTTTAGGCAAAAGAGGCAGGATTAGTCATTGGTGGATGATAATAAAGTAAAACTAAATACTAAGGAGGTAATATTATCTAGATTACATAATTTCTTTAAGAAACTTTTCGATGTTTCCTTCTCACTATTGGCCATCATAGATTGAGATTTCTTCTATGGCCTACCAACAACTGATATTACCTCTCTTATAAAGCCCTATTTTTTAAGAGGAAGTCAAAGTAGCAATGTTATCACTGGGAGCTTCTAAAGCACTGAGTTTATACGATTTTACTTTCTATATCTATTAAAGATATTGGATCTATTTAAAAATGATATCATAACTTTTCTTTTTGACTTCTATAGCTCTTGACATAGGTAGGCTAAACTTTGCCTATGCAGTTCCAATTCTGAAAAAGGAAGAATTTCACATAGTGCACAATCTTTGACCCATCAGTTTTCTTTATAGCATATACAAAATTATTTTCAAACTGCTGGCCTCCAAATTAGTGTGACTCTTGCCTCTTCTAGTGGATAAAAACCTGTCTAATTTCATCAAGAAAATATCTATTATTGAAAATTTTCTTTCTGCCCAAGAAGTTTTGGCTTATTGTAAGAGGTCTAGCACATTTGGAGTGACTTTGAGAAGGTAATTGATCAAGTTATTTGGAGACTTTTTGAGGAAGTGCTAGTAGCTCGTGACTTCCCAATGCAATAGATAAGTTGGATACTCTCCCTACTTAAATCAATGACTATTGGTGTTGTAGATGGATGTCCAGAGACGTGAATTAAGTGCAAACAGCTTCATCAAGGTGACCCTCTCTGGTGCGGACACCAGACTCAGGAAAAGGCTTCAACAACTTCAGCTGGATTCTTTATGGATAGAAGATTAAATTAAGTTTTAGTACTGTATTTATTTTTTATTTGAGCAATTTTATTTCAATTGACTGTATTTGTTTGATTGAGTCCGGTTTAAGTTCTTTATTGCAATTGAGTCAAAAGGAATCCAGCTCAAAAACCCAATCTGGTTCAGCACAAGAAGAATGGGTGCATGGTCATGAAGTTACCAACATTGAAGCCATATCATTACGCCACATCAACAAGAATGTTGCCCAATGAATAAAAAGATTTTGAATCAAGTCAAAGTCTCCACAACCACCTCCTTTTATCATGGGACGCCCCACATTCTCCTCTTCGTACAACTTCTCTTGGAAACCACCTCCATAAATCAAGGGACGTCCATATTGAAAACTGCCTCCACAAATCATGGAACACCCACATTGACGTCCATATTGGAAATCACCTCCATAAATCATGGGACGCCCACATTGACGCCCACATTGGAAATCGCCTCCACAAATCATGGGACGCCCCACATTCTTCTCTTCGCTGGCCAAGATCTTCTTCCTCTAATGATAATATAGTGTAAATGCTTGGTAGTCTATAAAAAGGGCTCCTGGCTTTTTGTAAAAGGTGGATGATTAATGAAGTTTTCTTGAGAAAATCTCCTGCTTGTTAGATGGGTCCCCTGTGAGAGGGTAGGCATGAAGCCTGATGTCTATTTATATCGTCCACATTTTATCCTCCTTTCCCCACTTTGCTTCAAGCCCATTTTCAACCGATGAAGGATCCCGGCTTCTATGGTTCCAAAGTTGCAGGTTGTTCCACCATGAATCAAGGTACGAAAGCTACGATATTGTGGAATCCCTTGTCATCCTCAAGTTCCTTCGCTGAGTGCATCGATTTTACTTAAGTTTATTAATTGCTGGGAGAACCCTCTTTAAAATTTTTTTAGATATGCAATTATTATATTTACTTAGCCTTAATCTGAGTGGTTTCTTAACCACAATGATCCGCTTCTTTATTACTTTGTTTAAATTCTAAATTCAAACTTTGTTTAGTCTTCTAAGTCCCTCCATAAAATTTCTACTTCTTAAACAATGAGTGAATGCATGTGTTATTTCACTTAATCTTTCATTTAATCTTTACTAATTCTATTAGAAATACATCTCACGTCGGTTGTCCCATATCATCATGGTATCAGAGCATGGTTGGTTATGGCAAAATTTCTAGTTTTGCTTGCTTGCTGGATTATCTAAATATTGCAGTATATGGTCTGATATTTTAATTGTTGCAGAATACAAAAAATTTAAAATTTTATGATTTTTATTTTCTAGATTCTTTATAATTCAAATTATTTTTTAATTTTTAGGCATTATTTCGGACTGTGAATTTTCTGCCAGCCGAAATAAGGTCTGAGAACAGGTTCTGTTCTGTTTTCTAACTTGACTAGATTCCAGGAACTACCCAGTAAAACAATGAATTTTAAATTTAATTTCCTTTCACCTGGATTATCATTATTGAGTTAAGAGTGTTCTGTAAATTTTTCTGAATTTTTGAATATGTTACATAATACTCCCCTCATCACTTTGGAGTTGCAACACACACAAAAATTCTGCACATAATTTTAGGATTATATGAATGTTGCATACATCTCATGATAAATCAAGTTAGGGCTTGTGTGCCTAATTGTATTGCATAACAACTAGGTCAGGTACACCCTACCAAATCCAAGCTCAATCAAGTGCAACCATGGATCAAAATTTTGAGACCTTGATGAAAACCCTGAATGATCAAATGGTCCGACTAAACCAGAATCTAACTGATCAATTGACCCAGACTACCCAAAGCATAACTGATCAAATGACCCATGTCACTTTTAGGCTTGACCAATTAGAGGCAGGTACTCCTACAAGAGCCCAGGAGGCCCAAATGAATTAGAGCCTGAACCAGAGTTAAGTACGCCCATCAACCCTAGAAGAGCTCTACACCAAGACCTTTTTCCTAAACCCAATCCTAGAAGGCCTAATCAAGAACCTTTCTTTGAGCCAAATCCTAGAAGACTCAATTTTAATCGAGTCCATGACCCGAATCCTAGGAGAGCACTCCATGACCCAGCTTATGAGCCAAATCCTAGGAGACCCAATCAGGACCAAATGGACCAGTATGACCGAACTCTTAGGAATATTAGATTAGAAGCACCCACTTTTGATGGAAGTCTAGATCCTAAGGTTTATGTAGATTGGGAGGGTGAATGGATCAGTATTTTGAGTGGTACGAAATGACTGAGGAAAGGAAGTGCAAATTTGCAAAGCTTAGGTTAGTCCGTCAGGCTCGTTATACTGAAAAATATCGGGAGATTCATTATATAGAGAGGTGATGTTCCCATAGTAACCTGGAGAGCAATGAAGCATAGACTTAGAGAGAAGTACCTTCCCATGTCCTACTACCAAAGACTTCTAGATCAGTGGCAGAGATTGACCCAAGGAACAAAGAGTGTAGCTGAGTACATTGCAAAGTTTGATGAATTTGTGATGAGATGCAATGTCGATGAGTCCGAATCAGTTACCTTATCTAGATTCAGAGCCAGATTAAGGGAAGAGATCCAGAAAGAGTTGTTCATGAAAGAAGTTCAAGATTTAGAGCTAGCCTATCAGATAGCACGCGATGCTGAGAGATTTCATAAGGGACCAGTTTATCGCAGACCAGAAACCCCTAGAACTAGTGCACCTAGTCAGCAGCCAGGACCAAGTCAGATGCGACCCAACCGGCCTAACCCTGGTACACCTCTGACTCGTAGAGATGATAAGGGCAAAGCACCAGAAGTTCAGAGAAATCCAAACCGGAATGCTTGCTTCAAATGTCATCAGATAGGCCATTATGCGAGCAATTGCCCAAATAGAGCTTTGTACATGGAAGGGTTAGAGGAAAATGAGTTTGAATCCAAAGCACCCTTAGATGATTGTGTCAAGGAAGTATATCAGGCTAAGGATAATCTGGCAGATGAGTATGAAGGTGATGAGGATCTTGTAGACCCTGACCTTTTGGGAGTAGTTAGATGCATCCTTACCCAGACTAAGACCCAGGACGATTGGCGTAGGACTAACATCCTACAAACCTTTGTCAAGTTAGGGGATAAGGTGTGTAAGATAATCATAGATAGTGGAAGTTGTGTGAATGCCATATCTACTAGTGCTGTCAAAACTTTAGGCTTATCCATAGCTCCCATCCAAACCCCTATAAGGTTTCTTGGATAGACTCCACATCAATTCCTATCAAAAGTAGGTGTCTAGTCCAAATCCAATTACAGTCCTATCAGGAGAAAGTGTGGTGTGATGTTCTACCAATGGGAGTGAGTAGTATCATCTTAGGTCGACCCTGGTTATTTGACCATGATGCAACCCTTTTTGGCCGATCTAATTCTTGCTCATTCATGCACCTTGGAAAGAAGTTTGTAATCAACCCTTCACCACCTAAGGACACGGTTAAGAGAGGATCGAGCCACCTAAAGGAAACAAAGACTAGAGTCAATCTGATAACTGCAAAGGAGATTGAGAAAGAACTCACTAAGGGTACACCTGTTTGGATCTTAACCGCTAGAGAAACACAAGAGCCTGCCCAGAAAGAGCACCCTCAGAAAGTAGTTGAATTATTAGAGGACTTTAAGGATGTATTTCCAAATGACCTGCCTGACCACCTTCCACCACTTAGGGACATCCAACACGCCATTGATTTAGTCCCAGGAGCAACCTTACCAAACCTCCCACATTATAGGATGAACCCTATAGAACACCTAGAGTTGCAAAGACAAGTAGGGGACCTCCTTAGGAAAGGATTTGTTAGGGAAAGTTTGAGTCCTTGTGCAGTTCCAGCCTGTTAACACCTAAAAAGGATGGCACGTGAGGATGTGTGTCGATAGTCGTGCCATAAATAAAATTATAGTAAAATATAGGTTTTTCATTCCCGCTTGGACGATATGCTAGATATGATGGCCGGTGCAACTATATTTTCCAAGATTGATTTGAAGAGCGGCTATCACCAGGTTAGGATTAGACCAGGGGATGAGTGGAAGACTGCATTTAAGACTAAGGATGGTTTATTTGAATGGGTAGTGATGCCATTTGGGTTGTCCAATGCACCTAGCACATTTATGAGGATCATGACCCAAGTCCTACGTGCCTTCATGGGAAAATTTGTAGTAGTATACTTTGATGATATTTTGATTTACAGTAGGACTAAGGAAAGCCACTTAGACCACCTTAGGCAAGTATGTACAACCCTTAGGAAAGAGAATCTCTATGCTAATTTGAAGAAGTGTGAGTTCTTAACCCATAGAGTCACTTTCCTAGGTTTCATTGTCACCCCTGATGGAGTTTCAGCTGATCCTGAAAAGATAAAAGCCATAGTTGAGTGGCCTGTTCCCAAAAATGTTCATGATATTCGTAGTTTAGTTTTCATGGTCTAGCCACCTTCTATAGGAGATTCATACGAGGTTTTAGCTCCATTGTCGCCCCAATAACTGATTGTCTTAGGAAGGTAGTTTTAATTGGACCAAAGCAGTTAATAGAGCCTTCCTAGAGATAAAAGATAGAATGACACAAGCACCTATTTTGAAGTTACCAGACTTTACCAAAGTATTCGAGGTAGCTTGTGATGCATCCGGAGTTGGAATAGGCAGAGTTTTAAGCCAGGAGAACCACCCCATAGCTTTCTTTAGTGAAAAATTAAATGATGCTAAGCTTAAATATTTTACCTATGATAAAGAACTCTATGCGGTAGTGCAAGCTTTAAAGTATTGGAGACACTATCTTCTACCGCAAGAATTTGTCCTATTCTCTGATCATGAGGCCCTTAGATTTCTTAGTTCCTAGAAAAAGTTGAATCCTAGGCATGCCAAATGGGTAGAATACATCCAAGCCTACCCTTTTATCCTGAAACACCATGCCGGAGCTAAGAATAAGGTAGCCGATGCTTTGAGTCGTAGAACCTTACTTTTACATTCAGTTAGCACTGAAGTTGTTGGATTTGAGAGACTTAAAGATGAGTACCTGTCCATACTTTAGTAAAATTTACCAGGCCTTGAGTCAAGGACCATCTAGTGACTATAGTGATTATACCCTTCTAGATGGTCATCTGTTTAAAGAGAACAAGCTCTGTATTCCCAAAACTTCCTTGAGAGACTTTCTAGTTTGGGAGACCCATGCAGGAGGTTTAGTTGGTCACTTTGGTAGAAATAAGACCATTTTAGCTGTTGAAGACCAATTTTTTTGGCCAGACTTAAGAGGCAAGTTGCCCAGATAGTGGCCAGGTGTCGAACTTGTGCTGTTGGCAAGCAACATAAGCAAAATACTGGACTCTATATACCCTTACCTGTACCCGATTGTCCTAGCAGGACCTTAGCATGGATTTCGTATTAGGCCTACCTAAGACCCAGCGGAAACATGATTCGATCTTTGTTGTGGTCGATAGGTTCTCAAAAATGGCTCACTTCATCCTTTGTTCCCAAACCATTGATGCCTCTAGAGTCGCCAAACTTTTTCTTGCTGGAGTGGTAAGCTACATGGTCTGCCTAAAACCATAGTGTCTGATAGGGATGTCAAATTCACCAGCTACTTTTGAAAATTCTATGCATTTATTAGGTACCAAATTAAAATTCTTCACTACCTACCACCCCCAGACTGATGGCCAGACTAAAGTCATAAATAGGAGTCTAGGCAACCTACTGAGGTGTCTTGTAGAAGAATATCTGGGAAACTGGGATTTATTATTACCTCGTGCTGAGTTTGCATACAACAGTTCAGTCAATAGGTAACTGGGAAAAGCCCCTTTGAGATTGTCATGGTATAAACCTAGAAGACCTATCGATCTCATTCCATTACCATCACATGCACGAGTATCTGAGTCCGCCGAGTCATATGCACAGCATAGTAAGGAGTTGCATAAAGAAATTAGTAAAAAGATTCAAATGAGCAATGAGGTATATAGACATATGGCTAACTCATGTAAAAGAATGAAGGAATTTAATGAAGGAGACTCTGTAATGATTAAACTTAGACTGAAAGGTTTCCATCGGGAACTATGAAAAAACTACACCCCCAGGGAGCTGGACCTTTCAAAGTAATAAAGAAAGTAGGACCTAATGCATATGTTTTAGAGTTACCACCAGATTATGGCATTAGTTCCATATTTAATATTTTAGATCCGAAAGAATACAAAGAACCGGCATTAATTCCTAGTGAGCCTTTTGGACCTTATCCTGCCTTTGAAAGTGAAACCCTACTTGAGTGTCCACCAGTAATTCCACCAGACCGAAGAGACAGAGCTGAACATATTTTGGATGACCAGGCGATTACCACCAGAAATAAAGGCTATCAATGTTACCTGGTTCATTAGCAAGGCCGACCTGAATCCGAGGACTCCTGGATCACCCGAGAGGATCTTCAACAAATTGCATCAGACTTACTAGAGAAATATCATGGACAGATTGATCCTTACTCAACAGGATCAAGTTCCTCCCACCAGGAGAGAATTGGTGTAGACACCAGGCTCAGAAAGAGGCTTCAATAACTTCAGCTGGATTCTTTATGGATGGAAGATTAAATTAAGTTTTAGTCCTGTATTTATTTTCTATTTGAGCAATTTTATTTCAATTGATATTTGTTTGATTGAGTCATGTTTAAGTTCTTTATTGCAATTGAGTCAAAAGGAGTCCAGTCCAAAAATTCGATCTGGTTCGGCACAAGAAGAATGAGTGCATGGTCATGAAGTCACCAACATTGAAGCCATATCATCACGTCACATCAACAAGAATGTCGCCCAATGAATAGAAAGATTTTGAATCAAGTCAAAGTCTCCACAACCACCTCCTCTTATTATGGAACGGCCCATATTCTCCTCTTCGCACGTCTCCTCTTAGAAACCACCTCCATAAATCAAGGGACGTCCATATTGGAAACTGCCTTCACAAATTATAAGACGCCCACATTGACATCCATATTGAAAATTGCCTTCACAAATTATGGGACACCCACATTGATGCCCATATTAACCGCCTCCATAAATCATGGGATGCCCCACGTTCTTCTCTTTGCTGGCCGAGATTTTCTTCCTCTAATGATAATATGATATAAGTGCTTGGTAGTCTATAAAAAGGGCTCCTAGCTTTTTGTAAAAGAAGGATGATTAATGAAGTTTTCTTAAAAAAATCCCCTGCTTGTTAGATGGGTCCCCTGTGAGAGGATAGGCGTGAGGCCTGGTATCTATTTATATCGTCTACATTTTATCCTTCTTTTTTCACTTTGCTTTAAGCCCATTTTCAACCGATCAAGGATCTCCGGCTTCCATGATTCCAAAGTTGCAGGTTGTTTCCATCATGAATCAAGGTACGAAAGCCTACATATGGTGGAATCCCTTGTCATCCTCAAGTTCCTTCCATAAGTACATCGATTTTACTTAAGTTTATTAATTGCTGAAAGAACCCTCTTTAAAATCCTTTTAGATCTGCAATTATTAGATTTACTTAGCCCTAATCTGAGTGGTTTCTTAACCACAACGATCCGCTTCTTTATTACTTTGTTTAAATTCTAAATTCAAACTTTGTTTAGTCTTCTAAGTTCCCTCTATAAAATTTCTAGTTCTTAAACAATGAGTGAATGCATGTGTTATTTCACTTAGTCATTCATTTAATCTTTACTAATTCTATTAGAAATGCATCCCACGTCGGTTGTCCCACATCACTCTCTTAGCTTATTCATTCTCATTGCAAATGTGTTAAAGCAAGCTGGCTCAATTGATCTAGTCAAAGGAATTAGAGATTCTCCTTATTTATGTGATAAGGAGTCTATACTTCACTAGTGATCCTCTTCTATTCCATGCCACTGAAAGGAAGAGTTTTGTTGTAGTTAAAGTCAACTTCCATAAGACCTTAGTGATATTCTTAAATGTTGATGGGGGTTCACTTAGTCCTTCACCATACTTCTTAATTGCAAGAGAGGAACACTTTTATTCACATCTATTTATCTTCTGCAATGTGATAGAAGAATTTCCAAACAAAGTTGGTGACCACTCATTGAAAAGATCAAAAAGAGGCTTGCTTTATGGAAAGGCCAATTACTTTCCAAAGATCCTGTCTAATCAACTTAGTTCTTATAGTGCTTTCCTCATACTTCATGTCTATGCTTAGAGTCTCAACTTGGATGATTTATAGGATTGATAAATTAAGAAGAGCTTTCTTGTAAAAAGATAAAGAGAAGATTAGCAGATTTCATTACATTATCAACTGAGAAGTTGCCTATAGGGATAAGCAAAATAGGGTACTTAGCATTAGAAATCTCAAGAATATGAATCTTGCCTTGCTGATTAAATAGGCATGAAAGATCTTAATTGGAGAGTAGAAGATAGCAAACTTTGTTGAAATTAGTCCCTAAATCCTATTATTTGATATATCATTTTGTTTTATAAGAAAGGAGAAGATTAGGAAAGCTTCTTCATTTTGGAAGAATATCTGTATAGACTTGGATGTTTTTTGAAACTGTATGAGATTCAAACTTGAGAATGAGAATAGGATTGAAATTTGGGGGGATAGTTGGATTGCCTCTGTTCTCCTAACATATCTCTTTGAGTATCTGTATAAGAATGCAACAAAAAAGTAAAAGTCAGTTGCCTTATTCTAAAATCATAGATAGCACTAATGGGGAATTCCTTTGTCTAGCCTTTCGCAATCGTCTTAGCACCTTCATTTTCAGCAATTCTAGAGTTTACTCTTTGATACCTACTTTGTCAATAGTACATATTTCAATATGAAAGCCTTGCAGTGATGGTAGGATCAATGTAGACTCTTTTGACAAACTTATCAATGAACAAGTCAAATACACTTTTTGTAGCTTTTGTGAAAAGCTTTTGTTCTATAAAAAGTACCGCATTTCTCTTGATTGGCCCTACACACAAACTGCATATAGGTGACAAGTTAAAGAAAAAAAGGATAGGTTGTAAGCGTTGGATGTGTACTTTGTAGGACTAATCAAAATCCATTAATCACCTATTTGATAGATGCTCCTTTTCGAGATCAATTTTAGAATCCCTAGAAAGTATTGTTGGACTAAGCAGATTGCCAAACAGTATCTCTAAACTTTAGATAGGGTAAGGAAAAAGAAAGTAACAGCCTTAAAGAAGAAAGATCTGAGTATAACTAAGTATGTAATTCTTATGGCATATATGGAATGAGTGGAATTTAAGAATGTTTCTTAAAAAGAGCTCATCCTCTTCTTCAATCCTTTATAAGATTATAGCTTGCTCACTAAATGGGTCAATCTCTACATCAAAAAGTGGTTGGATTCTCACAAAAGACTCCATAATCTTCTTCCTTTTAATACATTGTAATTTCTATTATAAATCTTTATGATTTTAGTAAATAAGAAGAGACTCAAGGCGTCACCTCTAAAGTAATCCTTTTCTAGAAGGAATGGCATCCTTTACAACCTATAAGTAAACAAACTATAAAAACTTGATTTTTGATTTATAGTATGTAGACCTAAAATGCATCCATAAATATGGTGCTATTGTTCTTCAGCTCAAGTAACACAGATAGTGCTAGTTATAGGTAGTTGGACTTATATCAGACTATATTTTATATACATTTGAGGTCAAGTTTATAGATTTACTTCTACAAAATTTTGGGCCAGGCATAGAGAAGCCTTTTTTTTGTTTCAAAATATAAAATATTTCTGTAATCAAATAACATCACATCATGTTATGTCATGTCACATTTCATTGCATTACATTACATTATATTTTTGTTTTTGCTATTCATTTATTTTGTTTTTGCTATTCATTTATCATAACTAGATGACTAGAATCCAAATCTTTAGTAAACAATATATAACAAAACTATGAACATTGTCCTCATCAATTCTCTCTCCACTTATAAAAGACCATGATACACTAGCCTTCCCTTCAAGTATTCCCCTCCAATATCCATTTCATCAATCTACCCTAGTGGCCTTACCACGGCCAAAAGGTCCATCCTAATATCTCTTAAAAAAAGGTTTCTGTTGCTTGTTACCATCTCTCAATTTGTTTACCTTTATCCGATAATCCTTATGATTACCTCCTTAACCATTGACATTGACCATAACCCTAGTATATTACATTCCCCCTTTGTTATCATAATCCACCTTCATTGCTTGAGCATTATCGCACACAACTTTTGCAATATCAATCCCTTTCTATAGCTCTCCAACTATATATATTCTGAGCCACTGGGATCTTGGGGTGGGTTTGAGCTTGGCCTCTGACAAAATCTATAATTCTAAACTTTATTTGGGGTAACTAAACCACATTAGATCCATCTCCAACCCAAGCTATGGTTGGGTATATATTCTTACTGCTCAACACAAATTATTGACCAATTCTTATAAACACAAGTTGTTGGTCATAGATTATATTCATGTCTATTTTTATTTGATAAATGTGAAAATGAATATAGATATTAATAGAATACAAAAAAATTGTATCCATATTTATGCTTGAAAGACACAAAAGCAAACATATGTTAGCTACATAAATATAAATATATGTGAAATCTAGACTATACACTTTACAATGAATCACATTTATTTAGCCAATTTAGATTAAAATACTAATAAGGATGCAATCCATTAAATTAAAATCAACACAATGTCAAAAAGGAGATTAAGACTATAGGTAGAAAATTTTATTGGATAGATGATGATATTGTTATATATTTCCATTTGGAGTTTATGAAATCTGTGTAATAGGATTGAAAATAGAATAAATATTTTAACATGGATTACATAATTATGTGTCCATATTGATATATGATTTTCATCAATAGATACAAATATGAATAATTATATTAATTAGATATTAAAATATCTATATTAGATAAATTTAAACAATCCAATCAATCATTACTAATGTAAGGGGAAAAATAAAAAAGAAAGAAAAGGAAATTAAGAATTGAGTATTAATATAGGACCTAATATATTTTGTCGTTGGCGTAGTTGGCTATGGACGTAGTAACTAACTTTGTATTATCGGTTTGGGCTTCTTTAATTACATAAGAAAGAGTGCTATACTAATTTAAGTTTTAGTTTTCAATATTTATTTTTCATCACCAAATTATCGAAGCTAAGGAATGAAGGAAACAAATCCTACCATCCTAGTTATATGACATTCCAACAATCAAGGTCCATGATAGATTTATATTAGTTATACAATTTGTACCCACATTAAACAAAGAGGATAATTGATTTTAAATAAAAAGAATTATAACTTTTATGAGATTTTTCTTTGGACTATCAAAAAATGCTTTATATACATATTTCTATATCTTGGCTAAAGAAATTTTCTTTGACATACGGCTATTATTGCCATATAGCTTACTATATGCCTACTTGGTGATTGGCCTATATTATGAAACTTTGGCTCATTACTTCTTCAAAGGGCCCCATAAACATAAGTTTATGCCAACCCTCTCTAGTCCTTTTGTAGCCCGTTAGGCATACATTAGTAATGATTAAAATGAACATAAACATGCTGACCTAAATTTACATTTAATTCTTCCCTAGGTTTGCTTTGATCCCCTATTTAATTTTAAGGGTTACTTTCATAAATATTATAAAAAAATCTTGATTGTTTTAAGGGTTACTTTCATAAGTGACCACCATATTTGACTTATTTTTTGATTCGGTTGGTCAACAACAACAACAACAACAGTAAAGCCTTAATTCAAAATTAATTAAGGCTAACTATATAAATCTTATTTCTTTATTATGCTTTTTGTTCAGCCCATTATAAATAGAAAATTGGGATAATTATACTTTATTAGTCTGAGATATGGCTTGATTTTACTTAATCCACCTAAGTAATCTCCATTTAACATTGTTAATCCTTATTACTCATCTAAGGGTTCAAAACATAATGATGTGGCTTATGTCTGCCATTTTTCTCAAATTTAAATAACAAAACCCTCTCAAATTGATATGGAGTCATTTTTACCCACTTTTAAATAGTTTTCCTTCTCATTTTGAGAAATCAAGGCTTTTTTCCATTACACTCGATAGATCTAATGGGATTCCTTGCTATTTTTATTTGAATTTAAAATATTTTAATGGATATTCATAGATTACTCACAAATTTTCATAAAGTAAAGTAATATAGGCATGCTTTGAATCATATTTTATAGAATATTAAGCGCAAGCATTGATGGTAACAAAATAATTCTGTATGATTGTAGGAAAGATTGGTGATAAGGATCTTATAAAAGATAAAAAATTTTGAAAGAAGGTTCTGTAGTTGCTCTAAATAGTATATTTTTATCATTTGTGTAATTTATTTATCTTTTCTAAATTGAAGTAGAACATAACTAAACTTTAGTTAAATTTCATGTCAAGATGGATGTTAAGCTTGTTTACTAATAAATTATCAAGATCAATTAATTAGTTAATATTATATTTATATTATTAGAGGTTATGAGTTGAAATTCCTTCCAAATCAATCATAAATTAGTTAATAGATTAAAAAAAATTTACAACTAAATTTCTATGAAAATTCCTATACTTTCGCAGATTTTTTGTAGATAGAAAGTAATATAAACTAGTCCTATTTGGTCGAACTTTAACGGCTATAACCAACAAATTTATCAACTTTCATGCTCATTTAGTTGTCAACCATTCCAACATTGGATATTGGAATCCAAAAAAATCCATACGAAAAGTCTGTTTAAGAAGACCAACTAAAACCATAATCCATAGGAAGTATTACGACAAAGAAAATTTATAGGACCAATGCAAATAGGAGACGTAACATATCAAAGTATTTTGGATAAATTTGCAGATTCCAAATTACTAAAGTCCTAGGTCCAATGCTCAATCTTTGGATAGAATTTTAGCCAAAAAAATATTTTGGATGGAAAATGATTTGCATAATTTTCATTATTGATGTTATGAATTGCTCTGAAAAAAATATCTACTTTTTTGCCTTGTCTCCTGATCTTCTATCTACCTCATCGTATACCATGCTATAGATGGCAAAGCTATACTAAATATTTTTCCTTCACTTAAATCAACTTATCCTCCACCATACGCATTTTTTGTTGAGGTAGATATCATGTAGGTTTACAAATAATTCCAAAGAAATTTACTTTAAGCAACAAAATAGATGTGGTGTCATCATTGATTCTAGCTTGAAGAATACTGGTGTACTAAACCAACAAGACATTATATCTAGAGGCAATCCTCCCATGGTTCTACCATCCTTTGCTTCTTTGCCTTATTATATTTAGAGGCAGAATTTGAGTGTTTCATAAGTAAACATAAAGTAGTTAATTTTCAATATTATTCTTTTTTATTTCTATAAAGGGAGGTCCATCAGCATTATATCATTCATCCAGATTTTTGGAGATAGATTATCTAAAATAAAATTTAAAACCTTTTTAATTACCGCATACAAAGAGGGGTGGTGTCACGAGAATATGCCTTACATTATAACTCTAATTAGCTATAATTTTAGCCTTACTATCGGTCATGGTAGTAATCCAACCATTTATAAGTTTTTTTTTTGCTTTTTTCTTTCTTTTTCTCTTTAGATGCATTGGATCTCATGCACTCCTCTTATTTAAGTGCTAATATTCTTGTCAAAATAAGGATTCAAATTCAAATTCTAATCAAGTTTAATCATAAATATAGAATTCATTTGCAACATCTCGTACTATACATATAGATTATGGGGTAAGCTCTCTTGGATATCATTTATAATAAAGTAAAATTTTATCAAAAAATAATCAAAAGATATTATTTCATATTTTTGATCATTCATAAGTATTCAAGATATTGTCGCATACAACCGATGCGAGATTGATCGCATGCCGAACATTCTCCGTTGCTCTCTAGCATAATACGAATTTAAGGGCGCCATGTGGATAGAAACGAGAGAAGCTTGCTGAAAGGAAACAAAGTGCTTATATCTTATAAACCCAATTACATAGCTCTGCATGTAAACGGAGTCAGGTAGAACTAAAAGCAGCAGCAACCATCAAAAGGGAGGTGGGGCGGGGGCGGCGGCGGCCGGCGGCCGCCACTTCCACGAAAAGAAAGCGAAAAAGAAAAGGCTGCAAGCTAATTTGGCCTTCGAGATATCACGGATCACCTGTCGGAAATGATCGACGTCGCATGGGATCTTCAAGATCCCTTCCTGCTTGTATCCCAATTCTTCTGCAGCTTTCTCGAGCAACTCCACGATACGTGGGTGACTGAAGAGTTTAACATGAAGCAAAAATCTCTCCGTCTTCGCATCCTTCCCGACAAGTATCGGGACATACCCTTTCGGAGTTCGATCCCCGGCCATGGCCTTCACGGAGGAGGCCTCGATCAGTCGCTCCAAGATCACAAGTTCTACCTCCGCCTCTTTCCAGCCCTTCTCTCGCTCTATGCGTGTGTGTCTCCCTCCCTCCCTCCCTCCCTCCCTCGCTCTCTCCTCATATAGAACAATGTCCCTTTCTATCCCCAAATATATGTATTACCTCTTCTATAGACAAGACGGCGTATCACATGGCTGCTGACATTCCGGAAAACTATGGAAGGTTAGAGAAAAGTCCTCGTAGATGACGGCCGTTTGAGAAAATACTTCACGAGCTGGTTATAATTAAATTGAATTTTGTTTCTTCTAAAAAAAAGTGGGTAGCATCAGAAACTCAGAAAAGACATTTTTGCTAGTTACTGTATGGAGAACAACGTTACACCTCACCGTTGCGATTTTGGGATGCTTTTCAAATGCAAACATTCGCCATCACCCGCATCCGTAAAGCGTAGTAGTAAATTCCTCCTCTGAGTCCTCTCTGAAACCAAAATTTTGATAAAGTTAATATTATTAGTGTTGTGTTTGATTCATAAAAGGCTATTTTCCTTTGGTTAAACTTTTTCAGAATTATCCCCTCTAGTTATAACTTTTTGATGATAAAAGAGAATATTTAAGAATATTTCTTCTTATTCCCTATATTACGTACAGCCTAAGTGTTAGTGATTTTGAAGACAGGTGTCCGGAAACAATTGAACTGGCAGCAAATGGTCATTCAAAGGTCTACCAATGCTTCAAAATTGACGGGCACGACAGCAGAATAATGAGAGAAATCTGATACGTGCTCGATTAAGAACACACTAATGTTTGAGTTTCGCCGGCTTGCAAAGATTTGGCGGAGTTGCGATGCGTGATGTTTGGAATTGTGAAGTATAAAATTATAGAAGGTGTGGCTTTACGAGAAGTCAGTGCCACGAGCGTAGAACCTTGGAACACATCATTTGAACCTTAATTAGAATTTTACTCTCTTATCTTTGCCTGAACAACGTGTTTGAAGGTTAATAAAACGTTTGCCTTTCCGATGTTTTACCACTCCAGCTGCTTTCAACCCCAAAACAAGTTACTTTTCTCAGCACGTAAGCTTATATCTAGAGTCCCAGTGCAATTCATTGCAGAAAGTAGATTTTTTCTTTTCTTTTCTATTTTTTGAGGGGAAAACGAGCCAGTTATAACCTCCCCCAGATTTATTCAAAGAGCATTTAGAAAGAGTCACGCTGCTGAGGATAGGAAAGAAACAAGGTGCACAGTGCTAATTAGGTAAGCTCAATGGCTAACTACGACCTTCAAATCTACCTCCGAAACAGTGTCTTGAAAATTGGGTCGGACGGACCAATGGATCATCAGTCCAAGCCGATTTTTTTATTAAAGTAAGCTTTTATATGACTCAATAAAAATTAAAAAAACCCATCGAACTAGTTGGGTTTCGAACCAATTCAACCTGATTTTTAAGACTTTTATTTTTAATAAATAAAATTAAGATGAATTTTTTTAGATTTTTAATTTTTTATTTGAATTGATATTTATATTTTATTATTTTATATTATTAAATTAAAAATTAATTATAATATTATATGTTCAATCAAACCAATTTATTTGATCGATCTAATTGATCCACAACCCTAATATTAAGCCGATTCATTATTCCATCTGATTTTCAAAACATTGCTCCGAATTAAGCAAGGTTTCCTGAGAGCCGAAATGTGTGAATGGTGCTGCTGAGCATAGCATGGAGCAACGACGACTTTTCAAAAAACCCCTGTTTCATTTGCAATGGTATCTAGCTGACGCTATATGCTCTTCTATGATTCGCTTGGAGGTCTCTTTCAACTACAGTTAGTCCAAATAGGACGCAGGGAACCAGTAATCCTTTCCCTTTCATGACTTTCTTCAAAGAAAACCATACGCTCTATATGTATTAACAATGGATAATAAGATGTGAAATAAATTCCAGTTTGCATCACGAAACCGACCGCCAAAGTTTATCATCTTTGCTTTCTTGGCTAAAAAAAAAAAAACTTCACCCAAATGCGGCCGATTCTTTAGAGCAAGTCATGTAAAAACCTTGGTTTTCTCTGGCACCGTGGCTTTCCGAAGAGATTTGCAGAAGACGCGGAGAGCTCTCACAATATTATTAATGTTATAATAAGAACAAACAGCTGTGAACTTCCCTCTCTTTGCTAACTTCCAAACTAGAACATTGGCAATCCTTGAAGGTCTGAGAGGAGCAAGAAGGTTGGTCAGTCGATTAAGTTCTCCATTTTCCTTTATAAGAGGCCCAGATATCCAGCACATTCTTCTCGCAAGAGCATTAGCCTTTACAGCTCTTAGGAAGAAGTCCTCAAAGAATGATGGGAGTGGCACTGAACTAAGCGAAGCATCCTCTCATAATATATATATATATATATATATATATATATATATATATTCACAATTTCCTAGTTTGAATGGCGTACAGTTCCAGAATGCCCCAAGTTCTTTGCTGATCTCTCTCCAAAAACGTATACCAGACGGGATCGCTACACTATAATACCAGGTCTTCATCTGGAGTAACAGGTGTGGTTTTGTTTAGCCTCTTCCCAACAACCTTATAGTAATTTTCAAGCCCGTTTAGCTAATACAGGAGATTTGTGTTCCCAATGTTCTTAATACCAAACCCTCTTCCTCTTTTCCTTGGTGTACATTAGATCAATATTGACAAGGCATTGGAATTCACTGACATTTTCTTTTCATTCTAATTCCATAAGAATGATTTTCACATCTGGTCTGCTCTATTAGCAGCCCACCAATGCAGCCGAAAAATTAACTGACGTAAGATCGAGGGAAGGGCCGTTTAACACTGCATTCATCCACGTGAGTCTACCACCCATAGATATTGCCCTTTCTAAGAAGCAGTCTTAGAACCCATGTTATATGCTAAAGTGTGGCAAAGAAGCATTGAAGCCTTCTTTTACTTAAAGATAATCCAAGATACATGCAGACAAGACTACCTTTCTTGATAAAAAGATCCAGTCCACTACATACGACAAAAAAGCGATCCTTTACTTTCTGTAGATTATAATAACTAACCAGTATCTTATTATAAAAAAAATAAGAAACACCGTATTTGGTTATGTTGGGGGAACACGAATCATTGGATCTGTACATTGCTGAGCTGTGGGCAACCTGCAAAAGGTTGAAATGAGGTCCTTTACTGTTTCGAACGCAACAACCACGGAAAAAGCAAGTAATATCTATTTATTTTCCATGATGGTTTAATGTTTATCCACACAAGGCAAACAAAGAATCAAGGACAATATAAAGGCTTGTGGTACTAGAAGATGGGGCATCTTTCGAGTGCCTTATATTTCACTAATTAATAGCCTAGTCTAGATAGCACGCCAATGACGTGCATGAGAGGGCGAGAGATAATGCATCCCCCAAACTAGAAGCTTGGTATATATATATATATATATATATAGAGAGAGAGAGAGAGAGAGAGAACTTGAACCAGAGGCAAAAGACCAACAAGTATATATATATATATATATATATATATATAGAGAGAGAGAGAGAGAGAGAGAGAACTTGAACCAGAGGCAAAAGACCAACAAGTATATATATATATATATATATATATATATAGAGAGAGAGAGAGAGAGAGAACTTGAACCAAAGGCAAGAGACCAACAAGTCTATATATATATATATATATATATATATATATATATATATATCTAAGAATCTAAGTCTTCAACAGATGTGGGAAGCCTCAATCTTTCATCACTAACAAGGGAAAACTCCACTTAACCCTCAATTTATTAAAAACTACTTGCTCCCTGTTCTATTATTAAAAAATTTATAAGCACAAAGGAAACTTTTAGAGATGGAACGTCCCTGAGACAAATGCAGACTAGGAATCAGCTACCGCCGAAAGTGGTGAAAGCAAAATCAGACTAATGGTCTCTCTCTCTCTCTCTCTATATATATATATATATATATATATATATATATATATATATATATATATATATATATATTGCGGTGGAGAGTGGAAGAGAATATTGGCTAATATTTTCATTCACTTCTTGGTCATACATAATATGGTTAATAATTACAAGAGTTTATATAGGTACAGTATGGTTCTTTAAATATCTTTTACATAAATACTTCATCACAGCTTAAAAAACAATATAAGATTCCAAAAGTGAGAACTAAATATCATGAGTCCTACATATGTTTATATATTGACTTAAGATTTTTTCTAGATTATTTTTCTTGCATAAAATCTCTAAATGTGACACCTTTTTCTAAGAGCCTAAGTTCGGTCCATCAATGATTCTTTGACTACTGCTTAGCAAATTACTCCATACATTTAATATAACTCTTAGGACACTCCATATTGTTTATAAATACTAAAATTAAGTTTAATCATCAACTTCTATTAGGTGAAGAAGAAATTCGAATCATCTCAAAGCTAGGTTTTTTGCACTAATCTTATATAGACATTAAGGCTATGTTTGATATAGAGGATAAGAGGGATATCCGAGATTATTCTGAAAAGGTTTAATCAGAGGGGATAACCCATATTTAACCATAGGTTATTCTCTGAACTTATTCCATAAGAAACCCAGAAATAGCTGGTTATTTCTCTAACTATCCCTTGAGGGCATATTTATTAATTAAAAATTGATATTTTGCCCTAGGTCCCTTTTGCTTCCCCCTTCCATCCGAATGCCCCTTATCCTAATCTCCCGATCTTCTGCTCTTGCTTCCATCTCCCTCCTTCCTACCGGAACCCTCTCCTCCCAGCCTCTCCCTTTCCTTCTTCATTTTGCCCTGGGTCCTTTCCGCTTCCCCCTCTCGTCCGAGCAGCCCTCGTCCTGATCTCCCGATCTTCTGGTCTTGCTCCCGTCTCTCTCCTTCCTATCGGAACCCTCTCCTTCCCCTGCTTCATTTTCCCTAGGTCCTTTCCACTTTCCATTCTCATCCGAGCGGCCCTCATCCTAATCTTCCAATCTCCTGCTCCTACTCCTGTCTCCCTCCTTCCTACCGAAACCCTCTCCTCCTAGCCTCTCCCTCCCCTTCTTCATTTTGCCCTAGGTCCTTTACGCTTCCCCCTCCTGTGTGATCAGCCATCGTCCTGATCTCCCGATCTCCTACTCATGCTCCCATCTCCCTCCTCCCTATTGGAACCCTCTCTTCCCAGTCTCTCCCTCTCTTCTTCATTTTGCCCTAGGTCCTTTTCGCTTCCCCCTCTTATCCAAGCGGCCCTCGTCCTAATCTTCCAATCTTCTACTCCTGCTCTCGTCTCCCTTCTTCCTGCTAGAACCCTCTCCTCCCAGCCTCTTCCTCCCCTTCTTCTTTCCCGGTCCTTCCCAACGAGCTCTAGATCGATCGATAGAAGACCGTATGACCTCCAGCAAGCGGACGCTGATGCAATCACTGTCTTCGGCCACCACAAGGTAAGAAAAATTTATCATTTCTTAAATCCAATGTAGGACTTAGAATCAGATCGCTTTCACCAACAATAGAAAATTACTTAATCAGCTTGCTGCATTGATTACAAAAGGTTAAATCATTGACTATTATATAACGATTTCATTCTTCATTTAAATATATGAAGCTGTTAGTCCAAATTCTCTCTCTATTTCTGCTAGTAAAATGAGTTCTCTATGGACATTGGAATCATTAGAAGTCTCTATAAGCTTAGGCCTCTTAGTCCCATCAAATGATGTGCTTGGCATGGCATTGTACAATTAGAGCATGGTGTAGCACTCATCGCACATGCGGCTAGGCCATTTTGTTTTTATTTCTTGGTGCGTGCATGTCGATTTTCTTATATAATTTGTTTCTTATTTAGCTGCTCTCTCTTTCTAATACCCCCACTTTGAAACAAAGGGAGAATCATATGCAATGATCTCGCACCACATGGCATTCCCTTTAGAAAACAGAGGCTTACTTTATAAAAATGCCCTTTGGCTCACCAATCCTAGTAGGTGATTGGTACATCAAAACAGGCTAAAATAAATCCTTATTAATTCTTTGTGTGCCTAAGCTTATTTGTGTTAAAATCCTTAATTAGATTTATTTTATTTCTAAATTACACTCTAATATAATTGAATATCTGTTTGACTTGGAACTAAAATGGAGGTCTAGCTTTGAATTTACCATTAATTATTCTTTTCTTGTAACTTATCAAATAGTTAGGCCCACAAAAGAAGAACCATGGCTGGCACTTCTAAATGCGGTGAAATAGGATCATCCCGTGCTAGGATAACTATTGGACCATAAAGAGGATAAAATCTTATCAAGATTGCTGAAGGAGGAGTTTCTTAGCGATGGTACAACTAGAAACAGATTTACCAAGCCTGCACTTCTTCGGATTCTTGAACATTCAATATGGAGGCTGAAACCAAGTACACCATTCGGAATATGCAAAATAGAATAAAGAATTTGAGAAAAATATTTTATCGATAGCATTACTTGGCGACTTTGTCTTGTTGGAATTGGGATCCATAGAGACAAATCCCTGCCAATACTGATGAACAATGGGACAGTGTGATCTCGGTAAGCAAATCAATCAATGTTTCTTAGATTTGCATTTCTTTAAATAAATTAAAGCTAATTATATATTTGGGTGTATACTAGGTCAATAAGAAATTGATACACTGTAGGAACAAGCCTTTCGCACCATATGAGGATATGCTTATATGGTATAGAAAGCAAGTTGCTATTGGTGTAGGGGTTGCGACACGTATTGATGCAACTCCTCTGTAAGCAATTTCAGCTCTTTAATCATCAGATGTTCTAATTTTTAGGACTAGTGCCCCTTCTCTATTTACTTATTCGAATGACTGCTATTTCAATGAACCGAATTTACATAATGAGACTGACAATGATGTGACATGTAGATCTTGAGAGAGGAGGAGACTCCGATGATCCTCTCGCTTCCCTAATATGGGCTAGATAATATTGGACCTTCACTAACCCCACAATATCAATCTAACAACCCTGTTGTTAATCCTAGTGATTCGGTCTCTGATGGTGCAGCATCCTTTCAAGGCAAGAGGTCGCGTCAGGATACTACACCCATAACACAACAACGTAGAAGATTTGAAGGGGTAGACAAGGTTGAAATATTAGAGGATTTGAGGCGGCAATCCACCCATCATTTGGAGTTCTCACAAGAAGCCATACAACTGTCGAGGAAAATGTTGGCTGTCAAACTAGAGAAGGCATAAATGGAAGCTTCGTATAGTATGGACAAGTGCATACCAAAGCTTTTTAGCTTACATTTAGCGATGGATGACTTTACAGTTATGTCTAACATCTTGTGTCAATCCTTGAAGAGATTAAAGCTTATCACTTTGAAGAGTCACTGAAGTGATGCTGACATTCAAAATATCAGGCTTTTGCGCAAGCTTTGCAGCAATTAAGGGGCCTTGGAAGCAAGTTTCGTTTCTCAAATTAGTCATACACTAGAGCTGAGACTGTTCGATCTGATCCATTTTCATGTACAGTGTTCCTTTGGCTGGATCTGATCTATTTTCATGTACCATTTCTCAAATCAGTCGGACACTGAAGCTGACCTACAATGCGTTAAATTGTTTTTGTTTTGCATCAACTATATGCAGCCTTCTACAATTTTAAGATTTATTAGAAATGACAGTGGCACCATTCCATTTCATATTATCATGATTGCTCAAATATGAAATGTTCTGTTAGCAGGATTCAATAAAAAAATTGAAAATCTAGATTCATAGAAACTCAAAATGCTTTCTGTGCTGGTTCCTTGTAGAGATATGTTGAATTTAAGTTGACCATTTATATTCTTCAATGCTGATTTATAGTAGATAGGGGAGTAGAAATTCGTCTACATTTTCTTCCAGGCACAAAGCAGACGATGAGTTTACCCCATGATGTCTTTCGTTGGACACAAAAAATACTAGAGAAGAAAAGAGCATTGAAATGAGCATTGAAAATCCATTCCACCCTCCTCTCTCGCTGCATCAACCTCGCTGTCCTCGGCCTCACCGACACCAAAATCTCTAGCCCAATCCCAGCTTCCTTAGCCAACTCGCCAGCCTCCAAACTATCTCCATCTACACTGCCATGCCCTCCGGCTCCATCCCCTCAGAGCTCAGCAACTGCTTTTCCCTCGTTAACCTCTTTATCTATGAGAACTCCCTCTTTGGCCCCCTCCCCCCCCCCTCCCTTGGCCACCTACCCAAGCTCGAACGCCTTCTCTTATGGCAGAAGTCTCTCTCCGACCCCATTCATGACTCCTTTGGCAACCTTTCTTAACTCTGTCCATCGACCTCTCCATCAACTCCATCTTCGGCGCCATTCCAGCATCCCTCGACAAGCTTTTCGGCCTCCAAGACCTCATGCTCAGCAACAACAATGTCTCCGGCTCTATACTGTCGTCACTTGCCAACCTCACCACACTCTCCCAGCTCCAACTCGACACCAACAAGATCTCTGGCCTCCTCCCACCGGAGCTCGGTGCGCTCTCCTCCCTCACCATCCTCTTCGTGTGGCAGAACTAGCTTGAAGGCACCATTTCCTCCTCCCTTTCTTCTATTTCTAATCTTCAAGCCATCGACCTCTCCTACAACCACCTCACCGATCCCATTCCTCCTGGCCTCTTCCTCCTCCCCAACCTCACCAAGTTGCTGCTTTTGTCCAATAATATCTCAGGCTCTCTTCGCCAGAGATCGACCGCTATGCCTCACTTGTTCGTCTCTGACTCGGCAACAACCACATTGTCAGTGTTTTTTTCTGTTTGACTTGGACCATTTGATTTCAAATCAAACGGTCTAAATCAATTGTTGCATTAGAAATTGTAAGATAGTTTAGGGTTTAAATCAATTTTTTTGAGAAATATTCTCTCCTATCCCTCCAATCAAATACAATCAGAGGGATAAGAAAAAGTTATCCCAGGGATTTACTTTTTTTCATTTGATATAATCCATGGAATAGTCCTAGATAAACTCTATCTTGTATATATCCAAAGATAGTGTTTTTCCTATCAAAAACTACCTAAGTTGGTATACAATGAGAATTTTGGATTTAGAAGAAAGAAATCATTAATTGTTAAAAACTAAATTTTACTGCCTATAGTAGTTGGTGGTGAATTTTTTTTTTTCTAATTTGTTAGCTAAAGCTCTACCACTAAAAGTGTTATATGATGAAACAGTAATTTATTATCAAATGTTTAGTATTTTATAACAAAATCAATGCCATCACTAATATATCCATAATTTATAATAAAATATTTTTATCACTAAAACTGTGCAAGTATCGGTGCCCAAACATCTATTTTGTCTTAAAAAGCCATGCGGATCATTTTTTTAATAAAAGTAATTTTTCTATGATGAAATCATTTTTATTATTAAATATTTTGACACTGAAAATTTCCTTAGCGAGACTCTTTACTCACCCAAAATAATGTATTGAAAAATAATGTATATTTTTGTTACAAATTACAAGCTAATAGTAATGAATATATTTTTGTTGCTGATAACTTGTTAGCACTAACAACATTATTTTCTTCAGAAATGACAAACTAGTAAAGAAATTTATATATCGCCAATATATATTCTCCAGTGATGAAGTATTGATTTTGTCTATCATCTTCTAGAAGAAGAAAAATATATTTTCTTGCTAAGTTATCTTTATTTTTGCTCCAACATGAATATTTCAAGTTATATTGAAACACCTTCATAAAAAAATATTATGTTACTAGAATAATTTATTTTTAGGAAATAATTTATTAAAGGATCACTTTAATTCAGCTCTTGCATAGCATTCATCTTAGATAAATAAGAAAAGAGACAAAAGCTACTGTTTTTACTGGATTTTATTATATTACTATAATAATGATGATATATTATTATAATAATGTGATGATATCACAAAATATTATATTTTTATAAGATATAAATTATTATTTATTTTGAGATAAATAGTTAGATAGTTAAAAGTATTATCATTTTCGATTACTAAAAGCACATTCTTACTGTGATTACTAATTAATGTTAAAGTTTTATATTACTTAAAAATATAGTTGTCAAATAGGATACAGTTTTTTTTAAGTAAAAGCTCTACTAGCAAAAACTCTATTATCTGAATCTCTATAGATAAAAGCTTTATAACCTACAGTAACATTGAACAAGCCCTAAGATCACTTGAAAATTTAATAATACATGCAAATGAATTTTTTTAAGAATGTTAGAATAGATTGAACAGCAAGATTCTGTTGGCTTGGAGTAAACCTAGTCAAAACGGAATAGATTGAATTGTCCAGACTAGCTATAATATTATAGATTGGTCTTAGCGAAGGCAATTTGTATTCTATTAAATATTTGTTTAATTCAAAGTCTTGAACTCTAGTTGATTGCGTAATAGAAGGCAGTCCATTCAACGTTTCTTGCTTCTTAAGTAGGGAATATAAGCAATTCTTAAAGTAGTTGAGAATGTTATTATGTTGAATTACTACAGACGAAGCCAAAACATCCGTTTGAATCATGCAAATAAATCCAAAACGAGCACCAAGCTTGGATTTGCTCACCACACGTGGGGCTTGATGATTCATTAGGGGTTCTAATATGCGTTTCACTCCTACAACAAACGAAAGTCCACAAACCATGTGCACGCTAGACGTGCAGGCTAATTAAGATACATATATAAATTAAAGCATTACTCTTGCCTTAACACAAGCAGGCTAAGATGCAAGATCAACCAACTTTCCCAATCTTCATCCTGGCCTTTTGATATTTGGGATTGCATAGCATAGTTGCAAGTTATGTGTTACCCATGTGCATAGGTTGCTGATCGCCTTCCCTATATATATATATATATATATGTTGCTACTTATCATGGTTATAGTTAACTGCCTGCACAGTATTCTAACCTTGCATCAATAAATAAGTCTGCAAGGATCCTCCATGGAGAAACATAACTCTATACAAGTAAACATACAAAGTGTATATATATATATATATATATAAAGACAGAAAGAGATTTGACTATATTCAAATGTAACCAAGTTTAGAATTCGATCATTTTTCTTATCCTTGATCTACACAGATTCCAGGGTCACCTTATCTTTTCCATCTTTTTTATCTCTAAAACCTATGAACTATATGAATTTAAGGATAGAAAAAATGATTGCCTACACTTGAATGTAATAAGTTCAAGCTTCAATCACCTTCTCTATCCTTGATATACATGGAATTCAAAGCCACCTCATCTTTTTTATTTTTATTTTTTATCTTTAAGATTCGTAAACTATGTTGTTTCAGGAATAGAAAAAGTGATCAAATTAAACTTGACTACATTCGAATACAGTCAAATATATATCTCTTTTTTTCTCTTTATATATATATAGACGTGTATATATGCGCTTACGTGTACATATGTGTGCAAAAGCTTTCCAAACCGTGATGCCATGTAAATAACTTTCCAAACCATGATGCCATATAAATACAAACATGCATACTTCTCTGCGCAAAAGCTTTCCAAACCATGATGCCATGTAAATAACAACTAGTAGCACTCTTTTGAATCTTCTCGTTCACATAAAAGACGGAAGAATTTTCTGGTTTATATATCAATTAACAAACAATCATGTTGCCACCAAGCTCCAAACCACCCAGTCCAAAGAAAAGAATAGATAAAAGAATGGAAACAAAAAGAAAACTAGAAAACCTACAATCTCATCTAGTTCTCCTTCTTTACAATTCAAGAAGGGAACAGAGAGAGAGAGAGAGAGAGAGAGAGAGAGAGAGAGAGAGACAGCCAGTATGATCTAGCTTTTGAGAACACATTGAACCACATGCCGGAATTGTTGCGCATTGCATGGGATTCTCAGGATACCTTGCTGCCCATAGCCAAACTCCTTAGCTGCCATCTCGAGCAACGCAACGATGCTTGGGTCATTGAGATGCCTGATGGGCACAAGAAATCTCTCGACCTCGTCCTCCTCACTCCCCACCAGCATCGGCACATACCCTTTAGGAACTCTCTCTGTCATCCGTTCGCCCTTGCTTAATTCCTTCAAACGCTTGTAGTGCACCACTGTCTCATTCTTCTTTCTTCTCCAACCCATCTCTCTCTACTCACAAGTAGGAGAATTAAGAAGACAAAAAATGAAAGCTTCGGTTTAATTTGCTGTGTTCTATGATCAACTTGAAAGCTAAACTATTCTGACAAGCGGGGGTTTATATAGAATGAAAACTGGCTCTTCCGCTGAAACGTGGTTGAATGGGACGTCGCAGTATTAATTAATTCCCTGGAATATATCTATATATATATATATTCATTTCGTTCAAAGGGAATAACGCCTACCATTGGTTTATGACCATCTTGCATCGCACACGTAGGGGTGTTCATTTCTTCACACGGATTTGACCAAGTGGTCAAGTTAATGAAATTCCATTTTTGTCGACGAAACCAAATCGTAGCTCGTTTTAGTCTTCCGAGATTTTGGTCTACCCTTACGTGGGCGGAAGATAAGTGGGCGAGTTCGCTGTATCCACTGGAAAAGCGTTTGCTTAGAGGGTAAAGGTGACGAGTTTTATATTAGGGTCAAACTACGTGGGGGTGGTCCAAATCTTGGCAAAGACGATGTTCGCTTGCAAGCTAGAACGGTTAGGACGCAACAAACTAACAATCAAGGTTCAACATTTTGGAAATACCGGCTGCTAAAATTATATGATTTAAAAATAGTTAACCCATGACGTCAAAATATTAGACCAAACTTTTGACGCATGGGATAATTAAGGACATCTAAATCATATTATATTACTTTTTAAAGCTAAGTATTTTATGCTCTGTTTGAATGGAGAGAAAAGTGGAAGGAAAGAAAACTGGAAAGAGAGAAAAGTGAAAGAAAAGAAAATTGAAGAGAAAATATTTTTTTTCCTTTTATTTGGATGAGTGGAAGGAAAATAGAAAGAGAAAAGTTGATAATTGATATGACAATAATATCCTTATTATAAATGATTAAAAAATGCATAGAAAACTTTTATGTGTGGCCGATCACTTTTTTCGCTCTAGTTTTCTTTCCTCCCGACTTTTCTTTCCATCCAAACAAGATAAATTTTATTTTTTTCCTATTTTTTCTCATAATTTTCTTTCCTCCCTAGTTTTCTCTTCATCCAAACAGAGGATTAGAGATATGAATTATATCTAATATCTTATATCTTTAATATGAAATCTCTATATATCATTCAATTAAAACTTAGTCCGACGAGATCTAAGCAAAGATCTTCTCCTTATACATCTCTAATTTTGTAATTTTTAATTTTATGATAACTAATAAATGACTTAATCTTGATATATAACTTTAATTTGATAGCCAACATGGCATGCGATGGGACCAAATGCCATATATTAGGTTAGTGAATTTTATTTTGAAAACTAGGCATATATTTATGACTCATATTGTAAGATGACGTACTCCATTATCGCATGATCTACAGCTTCCATCCGATCATATCAAGCAAATTCATTGCCGGAGAACGCTGAGCGGTCCTTATTGCCAATTTGTTCTCTAAATATTTTTTTTTTTTTTTTACTATTTAAAATCTATTAAAAATAAGAAAACCAGATCACAAAAGGTTGGACCTGGTCGACCTCTACTTGCTCGTAAAATGGTGCAAGACAATGCTCAGCAAACCAAAAAATTAAAAGAAAAAAACACAGCAACAATTAATTATGGGCTAATTTCTCGGACAATAATTGACAGCTAACCAAACCGATGCAAGCGTGAGTCTTATTTTTCGTCTTTGGCAAATAACGATCCCTTATTTTCGGCTTTTGGATCGGTCGTACGTGTTGGATGGTAAACAAAGGCAAGGATGACGATGATACAAAATTCAACAAAGACAGCTGGATAACTACATGATTATAGGCTTCAGTTCCCACCCGAAATCAAGATTCGGGATTCATTAATGGCTTTCGGGTAATATGTAGGCTGATAGACATTTTAAGAGCCGTGAAGTAGATAACACTAAGGCAGCTGAAAACTAACTCAACTCATCTAAGTCTTTTTCAAACTATATAGGATCGGCTACATGAATATGCTTCCTCTACTCTAAGTCAACATTCAAATTATAAATAGTTATATATTTTTTTAATTATTTTAGTTTAGGTCCATCTCTATCTCATATCCTTGCCATAAATTATTGTTAAAGATCACTCTTTCTAACTAGAGCATCTAAAGGTCTACGTTGTATATGTCCAAACCATCGTAATCATTTTCTCTCATTTTATCTTTAATTGGGGCTACTCCTATCATTTATGATATATTTTTTTCTAATTCTATCTTTTAAAGTTTTAATACATACCCATTTAAATATACACATTTTTATTATACTTAATTTATTTACATATTATTTCAGTATTGCCCAACACTTTATTCTATATAGCATAGCTGGCCTAATAATAGTTTTATAGATTTTTTTTTTAATTTAAATGCTTCGATCATGCAATACTAGCAAAATGATAAATATTAAAATTAACAAATGATAAATATTAAAGAACGCTAGCAAAGGATAGAAAATAATAATAATAATAATAATAATAACAAGCTAACAAACAAGTGTGGTTGTATAAAGATTTACGTGGTTTAGGCTTTCAAATTTGCAAATTGTGACAGAAGCTCATGGCAATTGATCATCATGAGAAGAGTTGGCCTGCTGCTCAGATAATATATCCCTTATAATTTGCAATGACATCGCAAATGCATGCTTAGTTAGACAATTTTTTTTTATACATATTTTATGCAAGCTATCCTCTATATTATGTATTTTTTTAACCAAGACGAAATGTATACAAAATTTGAAAAATCAATGCTCTAGGGCTCCAATTGGCTTGTACAAAAGGTTTCCTAGATTAACATGGTGATGGCTTCATTCAACCATTTTCCATGCATTGCATCAAATATTGCAAGCTGTGCAGTAGATGGAATTACTTACAAAATTTCAAGATAATACATACATGCATACATATATATGTTTGTATTTATGTATGCATATAGAATTCAATGTTTATATGCTCACCAAGACTTGGGTAGTCTCCCAGGAGCCAGATACAGTACTCAAAATTCCCTGCATGGAGGACCAATCAGCAACGGGATTGACCTCCTATTAAAATGATTAACTCCATTTGTCTAATCATTCAAGATGAAATGAAGGCCCAGTTACTTTGAGATGTAATTGGGCCTCTGATTCGATGAGGAATATGGGTGCAACGTTGGATCGAACCGTCTCGGTCAATCCGATCTGAATCATCGTATGATCGGCCTATCAGGACTGTTGTACCTAAGACCCAATCATCTAGGCCTATATGGTCATGCTCAATATGGAAACGACTTTGTGCACCGTCATTGATGCACAAAATCGCGCACCGAATATGGCCATTGGTCGCACGCCCATGCGAGTACATACACCATGGCCCATTGGACCATGGTATGCTCGGCACGTACGTGCCCATGTAAGCGCGCATATCACGGTCCATTGGGCTATAGTGTGCCCAGCATGTACACTCATATGGGAGCACATCGGATGCATGTCTTTATGCACTGAAAATGGTGCATAAATACTTTTCCTGCCCAACATATATAGTCCCCTGGACATGACTTCAAGGCTTCAGCCATGTGGCCCGTTTTACGTAGTGGCCATGGGCTAGGCCACAAAAGTTTTCGTAGTTCCAAGTCACCCAAGGATGGGCTCAATTGGATCCTCTCACGTCCTGGACAAAGAGAGAGCACCAAACTTCTACCGTTGAGCTAGTTAGTATGCTATTGGGGCTGTGCAAGAAAACCCATTGCACGACAAAACTAAGCTGACTCAGTGATTTCAATTTGATTTGCATTGATTTTTTTTTTAATCTTTTGGTCTGATCTTAATTTCAAAAAATAATATAAATTGAATCGAATCATATGCATATATTATATGCCTTTTTTAATACTACAGTTAAAATTAGAATGCTAGGCATGTGTAAATAACTGGATTGTATGAGAGTATAGTCCTTTTTCATTACGAATAATTGAGCTATCATGTGATTAAATAAAGTTTGCTCGGCAAACCAAAAATATTGAATATATTGGTTAAGTTTGATTCGGTTTACTAAAACAGTTAGTTTGATTTCGAATTCAATTTCAAGAAACTGATTCAAGTTAGTTCGGCTCCAGAAAATACTACACTTTAGTTCATAAAGGAAAAGATGTAATTGGTTCCAAGTCCAATCCCTGTGTGACCATAGGTTAGTTCAGTTTGAGGTTGGATCATGTCAAGCAAGGAAGGATATTATTTGCATGCTTGATCTATATATAATAAACCCAGCAAGATTTTAGACTCGTCAACTGGAAAACATCCATGCAATTATATTAGCCATGCAAGATTGGAGGCCATGGTACACATGCAGTCTACGTACAACTCTACATGAACCCACATAACCAGCTCTAGTTTTGTTGTTAATAGAAGAACTAGACAAGTGACTACAAAGCGTGAGTAATTTTTGGAATCCAAGTCCAAGCTCCAGTCCCATCTAATCAGCTCACCCAGCTCTGAGCCAACGTACTCATTCCCTGCCAAAAACATCAACCATCTTTTGGATTTTAATTAAAAGTATATTTCAGATGTTAATACATAATGCATTAATACATGGTCTAATTAGTATTCTTATTTAATTTATTATCTCAAATTCAACTTCTACAAATTAAAGAAGTTTAGCTTCCGTTTCTCAGATGCTTAACCGAACTCCCTTCTGAATGATGGTTAGACTAGTTAGATGGGCATGTGTCTCGCCGTACTCAACTGCTTTTATCTCTCTTATTATGCTTGCTAGACCAATTTGCATCCAAATAGAATGTAAATCTTGATGCCTGAGATTGAGAATATGAACAATGATCAAATAATGCACATAAGGTGTATCATTTTGCTAGCTGTGTGCATGAGAAAAAAAAAAAGCAGCTACTACAACGTCTTATTTAGCATTGTAACCATTTGTAACGATTTTAATTGTAGCCACAAATTTCACCAATACCATTCTTAAAATAAAATACTACTTTTTAGAATTTAATTTTGTCTCAAATTGTCTTCTAATTAAAATGATTGCCGGTCCACAGCATTATATTTTTTCATCCATTGAAAAATGAATAGAAAGATGATACCAGTATATTTTCATTATTTTTCCATAATATTATTATAACAGAATTATTTTAATAAAAAAAATGAATCACTTTTTTTTTTTAGTAATGCTAATGAAATACCAAGTTGTGCGAGACTGCATGTTGTAACCAAGCCTGATTTTCATTTCTTGATCCGGCATTTAGGTCTATTCTTTTGAATTGATCTAATCTTAAAGAGCCGATCACAAACTCCGTTAGCTTTGAATATTTCTCTTTTTCTCTTTCATTTTAATGCTATATAAGTTTATTTTTTAATGAGCATCTAAGTCCAAAAAATATCTAATAGAACTAAATTTATCATCTTTTTCATTCTTAAATCTATTTAGTTCATAAATTTAAAAAATAAAAAATAAATTAAAATATATATAAATTTAAAAATAAAAAAATAATTGAAATATAAATTTAATTATATTTGAATATATATATATTATAGACTAATTCAGTTAATTTTTATTTTTTAAGACAATGCAACCAACTTTAACTTTATAAAGGTCCTCATTGGAGATCCGTTTCAATGATGGGTTCCATCAGGCACTGCCTTTGCCGACAGACTTGGTCCTCAAGCGTGCAATTTGTAGTACAGGCTATTTAGATTGCCTTCCAATCGAAGCACATTTCAGAAGAATGGAATCAAACCCTTATTTCTCTTGTGTCTAAGCGCTCGGATACTTCCTTACCTCAGCATTATAGGCCGATCGCTTGTACACTACTTTGTATAAGGTATGTGCCCGCCTTTTAGCCAGTCGTCTTCGTCAAATCATTCCCCGACTTATTTCTGTGGAACAAGAAGCATTCATTAGAGGTCACTCTATCTCGGACAACGTCCTCATCACCCAGAAATTTATGCACGATCTCCATTGAGCTCCTGTCAGACGTAGTCTAATGGCTGTTAAGCTTGATATGGAGAGAGCTTATGATAGATTGAGTTGAGCCTTCTTGCATCGTTCTCTCCAGGAGTTTGGATTTGATGAATTGTTTATTCAGTGGGTTTTGGCTTGTATTCAGAGGCTGTCTTTCTCTCTGATCATAAATGGGAGTCCGACCGAGTTTTTCCACTCTTCCGTGGGATTACGTCAGAGGTGCCCTTTATCTCCCATTCTATTCATTCTGGCTGTGGATGATCTCTCACGAGCATTCCATCAGGCTCAGCTAAATCGGAGGATTGTCCCCTTTATGGCGGGAGTTGGGGGCCCTTCCATTTCTTATCTTATGTTTGCCGACGATTGTATTCTTCTGAGTCAGGCTACTACTACTAATGCGGCTTCCTTTCATTCCATTATTCAGCGTTATTGTCAGGCTTCGGGACAGAAGGTCAATCTTCTAAAGTCTTCAATCTGTTTCAGCCTGAAGACTCCTAGATCCATCAAAGAAGCTATTACCAATCTGATGGGTATATCTACTCAAACCGACCGGTTTATATATCTAGGTATTTCCATAACCGGTAGACGTCCCCGATGTTCTGATTTTGTGGATCTTAAGAGGCGTGTTCGACAGCGTATTGAGGGATGGCAAGTCACTGGCTTATCGATGATGGCCAGAGTTACCATCATTCGGTCGATCCTTTCTTCCCTTCCTCTTTATCTGCTTTCGAATGTAGCCATCCCGTCAACCTGCCTTCGGAGGATTAAGAGATGGTTTCGAGATTTTCTATGGGCTTCTATGCAAGATGGTCACGGTATTCACCTTCTTTCTTGGGATACGATCTGTATGCCAATTCATGAAGAAGGTCTCCGGATCCAATCCCTGATGGTAAGGCGGACTGCTTTATTAGCCAAGCATGCATCACGTTTCCTCCTGGAACCGTAATGTCTTTGAAGCTCCGTTATGCGTGCAAGGTATGGTGAATGGCAGCCTGAGGGGAACATTATTCCGCCTTGGGGGTGTTCCTCTTTCTGGAAGGAGGTGTGCCAATATGGGGACTCTATCCTTCAAAATATCTTATGGATGATAGGAGATGGTCATTCTATTGATGTTATTCAAGATTCGTGGATTTCTGAGCTCTCTCTATCTCGGTGGCCCTCTTTCATTAATATTGATATCCCCACTGATTTGAGGGTTAAGGATCTGATATCACCAGATCCTTCACCTGGCGTACCCACTTGGTGACCCATTTCTTTGGACCGGATCTATCTCAACGGATTCTCTCGATTCCTCTTATCTCTGATCCCTCAGATGATGTCAGATTATGGCAGAGATCCTCTCTTTCTAGGGCCCCTCTCAAGGATCTTACAAACTTTTTTAAGCCTCAGTCCCAGTGTACGCAGGAGGCTGCTTGGGTCTGGTCGCTCTTTACTCTTCCCAGGGTTCAGTTGTTTATCTGAAAGCTTCTTTGAGACTGTCTTCCGACTAGTTCCCTACTCTCTCATAGGGATGTGTCAATTCAGGCAATTTGCCCTCTATGTGGATTGGAGAATGAGACGACTGACCATGCTATTTTTATATGCCCTTGTGCTAGATGGATTTGGCATCTGATGGGTTATAAGTGTAGAGAGAATGGCTCTGGTTCCCCTCGCTCCCTCTTCATTCAGGATCTCCGGAGGGCTACGAAGTATCAATGCGGTATTTGGGTGGTCACAGTCCATCAGATTTGGTTATCAATGAACCAAATTATATTTACATAGGACTTTGTTTCTTCCCATCGCCTTGTTAGGAAGATTAGAGCTTTGGCTGCTGATTGTGTCTGTGCTACTCAAGAGGTTGATCAAGACTCCTTTGGCCTCTGGGGTTCCCCTGCTGCTTCGGCAGCCAACCGGAGTACGATTTTCTTTTCCTGGGAGCCCCCTCCTCCAGGGTTTGTCAAAATCAACTTTGATGGTAGTGTTCGGGGCAGATATGCTGGATCGGCCTTTATTATCCGAGGGCCTCAGGGCGATATGCTGGCAGCGGGGCGATTTAGCACTCTCGACGCCTCTGTCCCTATGACTGAGCTTTATGGGGCCTGGGCTAGTATTACTTATGCTTCTAAGTTTCTTCGAGCCCATAGAGTAGTCATCGAAGGCAATTCTTTGACGGTCATTAGGTGGTTAAGGAAGAAGAATGTTCCTACAGCCCCCATTAATCCGATTCTTCGGGACATCTGGTCCACTCTTTAGAAAATGGATGCAGCTCAGATATCTTATATTTTCTGTGAAGCCAACTCGGCGGCTGACTGGGTGGCGGCTTCTATTGCTCAGCACACTGGTCATTGGCTATAGAGTCTGGGAGACCCTTGTCCTCCTATTTTATTTTAAATTTTGTATTATGATGTATCTGGACTAATTCTGTGTACCAAAAAAAAAGTGTGCAATTTTTTTTTTATCTGAAATTAGATATTTAATTTTTTTTATTTGAACCGTCAGCATGCAACTACTTTACTTAAATTAAGACAAACTAGATGTAAAATATACGATACGGAATTGATACGACCCGCTTGCTCTACGGTTTCGAGGAAGTCTCAAGCTTTAATTCATCACGATCTACAGGCTGGTTTTTTTCTAATTATTTTTTATACTAAACTGATCAAAATATCTTCTTAATTAATATAGCTGCGAAGGTATTATTTTGGCAAACCACTCAGCCGTTAATTACTTAGTAATACCATGCCAGTCCGTGCACCGTCCATTGTGAGCCATGTTCATGTTACATTTAAGGGTGCAATTCGGGCTCATAAAACTCGAGTTTTTCTTAATCCTAACCTTAATCCTAATCTTATTTGTAAAATATCAATTCTAACTCTAATTCTAATCTTATTTGTAAAACCTCAATCCTAACCCTATTTTTAAAAATTGGATTCGAGTTGAGTTTCAGGTTAAAAATTAGATTGATGGAAAAAAAATATTTTTTTTAAAGTAAATAAACACTGAATTATGGATCTAGAGATGAAAAACAAAATCTCTTACCGAACGCATAAGCTGAACCATAAACTAGACTTGGAGCTTTAGCATTGTATTAAAAAAAAAAGCCTTACCTAGAATAAAGAAGAAGAGGAGATGCCATAAACAAATAAGAGGAGGCAGAAAGTGAAAAGAAATGTACTTTATGTTTGTCCTTCTTTTTCTCGTTTCGATCGACGGCCTTGCCCTTCTTGCTCTTAAGTTGACCATCTCGTCTGACTTGACTAGCATCCTCAATGCCTTCAAAAATCGGGTACCGATAAACTATCTTTGGATTCGGGTTACGATCAATTTAAATCTGAATTAATTGCAAATCGGATCGAGTTAAATTTGAATCTTTGAATTTGAATTGAACAAATATGAATTTAAATAATGCTATAAATTGAGTTTGACTGGCCAAATACAAGTTGAATCCGACCGCACCTTTAGTTACGCTGAATGTATTTTTGTGCCAAGATGCCATGAAAGCATTCATTGCCCATGGCAAAACATTCCAAGTCTCTCTTCTTAGCGTGAAAAGGTCACCCACTCCACTTTCCTTGCTTTCCTACCGGACAAGCTGCCGTGAAATGAGAGTCAAAAAGCACAAGAAACCAGACTGAATCACGGTGAAGTTATTGGAAAACTCTTGCTGCACCAGGTCCAACGAATGCGCAAAGTGTTAAAAATAAAAATAAAAATAAAAATAAATTATTTTTAACATGCAAGCATACGACGCACGCAAGTTAATCATCAAACATGGCATAATTTTTTTTTCAAAATTATTTAATAAATTAAGCCTACGGACTGGCGTTTAGTTTTGGTCCGATACTCTTTATTTTTTATAAGATAATCAAATTTATTAAGATAAGTTTAATTATATATCCTGTAATTTATTATTTACGTACAACATGTTCATGGCTCGTTCAAGGAACACCTGTCAAGAGTGTTATCATTTTGCTGCCGTTATTGCTTCTACGTTAATAATCTGTGTTATTAAAAAGAAATATCAACAATTTGAGGATTTATGATTTTTTAAATTTTTATAATATGAAGTTTCTGCAAACTTTTGGTGAGTTCAATTCTCTATATTCTTTAAGTCTCATTCATATTATTCTTAAACAACAAAAGCGTGGCTATTCTTTTGAATTAGTGCAGTCAAAATATCGTGGCATTTTTTTTTAATGGTAATTGGGAGGGATGAAAAAGCATTCAAGTCAAAATCAATCAACCACCTTAACCAGATTTCTTTGCGATGAGATGGGATGAGATGGGCTTCAGTTGACTGACTTTTACAGAAGAAAAAAGTCTTTGTGCAACTAAGGCCATGCACAAAGGCATTTACTTCACAGGAGAGATGTTTTCATACGTCAGTCTCTTGTCAAAGTCTTAAGAGAATCTTTCTAAATAGGCCATGGGAGCTTGCACAAAAATTACTCTCTATATTCCTAATTTTTTTAATTTACTTAAAGATTACTCTTTATATTTTTAATTTTTTTTAAAAAAATTAATTTTTTAAATTATTCTTAAAATCTTTGCCCTTTCTCAACCCGTTTGCTCCAACAGAACCTTCCTTCCCTCCCCCTGGGTTTGGCCCTGCCTCAGCTTTCCCCCTTTCCTGTTCGCTCGCTCCGATGGCCCATCCTGAACTTTCCTCCTTCCCTGATTGCTTTGCACCCCCCCTCAAGCACCGAAGTAAAAGAAAGTCGGGAAGGAAGGGCCGTAAGAGCGAACGGAGGGGAAGAAGCCGAAGGGATCTGTCGAAGCGAACGGAGGGCGGGAGGGGTCCACCGGAACGAACAAGAAGGAAGGTTGGCGATGGTTTTAAGGATAGTTTAAGAATTTAAATTTTTTAAAAAAATTTGAGGATGTAAAAAGCAATTTTTGCGGTGCAAATAGAAGCTCCCATAGACCAGGGGTAGAAGAGGGTTTAGAGGAGGATCAAGAGTTTCCTTCCTTGTAGGTGTGCCAGCATATGTGTAAGCTCAGGTGTGTCACATCAAAGTACTGGGAGTCACACAGGTTTAAGAGCTTAGGCTACATAAGTTCTCAGTTCCTAAGTCATTTGGATCGGTTTGTGACCCAAGAATAGAGAGCATGTGAGTCATGGGTATACATGGGCTCGGGTTTGAGTGCTTTCTTGCATGGTTTAGAACAGTGTTTTTTGAGAGAATGTTTAATTACCTAATTTAGGTTATGGGACTCGATCTATGGGGATTATATTGGGCTCATGTTTTCTAGAGCTTTCATATTTTAGGGAATTTGTTAAGGAGTTGGTTACGGGTTGGTACATAGAAGTCTTATCATTCAAGATGGATGATTATTTAAGGCTCTCTTTGGATGTAACTGGATAGAAAAAAAAGATCAAGAAAGAAACAAAGGCATTTTCTTTTTCTTTCATATTCATTTATTAATTCTTCTTCTGTATAACAAGTGGTATCAGAGGGACGGAAAGATGCTTGGGAAGAGAAAGAAGGGAGAAATTAGATTTTAGATTCATCTCAAAAAAAAAAAAAACTTGCAGAGCCAGGAACGAAGAACATGAGAGGCTTCAGTTGAGCTCCAAGCCACAAGGAACGCACGGCTTCATGAGAAAGCCACGGGAACGGATGGCTTCTGAGAACGCATCAAATTCGCATGAAAATGTGGGAGTTATCATTGCGTGGGGAGGAAGAAGGGTCGGGTGATTCGATGATTTCTACCAAGTCATTCGGTGATTTCTCCCAAGGATTCGGTGATTTCTCCCAAGTGCGTGGCCACATGGGGAATTTCTTCCAAGGAAGAAGAGCGTCGTGGCTTTGTGTAATTGGGATCTTGGACGCTTCCAATTACCTCCCAGGTTTCATGCATCGTGATCCATGATGTGGTGAAGGAAGGGCTACGTGAAGAGGAGAGCTTGGTCCGGGCTTCACATCCAGGCTTCACGGTCAACGCGCAAAGGGAGAGAATGCTCGGCCGGGAACCGAGTAGGAGAAGCTCGTACGTGAAGTTTCTCTTCATGAAAAAATCGCTACGTGAAGGGAGCAAGAGGACGTGGCTTGGATTTTGGTGGAAGGAGGAGTGTTTCCGGCCAAAGGATTTATTAAAAAAAAAAAAACCGGATTAAAAGAAGGGCTGTGGAGTTTCAAAACCAGGACCAACGGATTCAAGAACAAGGCAACTAACTACTACGGTAATTTGATTAGTTGCAACAAGCAAGCAATATCCAAGCATCTTATCCAAGGAGAGGCTGCAGGAGGGGATTTCAACTAGGATTTCATCTTTAGGTATTTTTTCTTAATTCATCTATGTGATTGATGTTTGTGGCCTGATCAACCATGAGTAGTGAAAGCAAAGTTGAGTTTAAAAAATTTAATGAAAAAGAATATTTTTCTAGAAGGTGAGTGTTGAGGATTTACTAGTGCAAAATTTTCTTGATGTTGCTTTGGAATCAAAGCCTGAAGAGATGTCAGAAGGGGATTGGTTGTCTCTTGAGAAAAGGGCATGTGCAACAATCAGAGGATGTCTTACTGATTCGACTTTGTATAGTGTCCTAGATGAGAAGAAACCGAAGGGTCTTTGGGCCAAGTTGCATTCCTTATAAATGGATAAAAATACGTGCAATAAACTTATATTGAAGAAACAATTATATAGTCTTCAGATGCAAGAAGGCGGGGATATTGTTTTTCATATTTAGAAGTATGATAGGGTATGCAATGATTTGATGACTCTTAGTATTAAGTTGGAGGAAGAAGATAAATCTCTTCTCTTGTTATGTTCATTGTTTATGTCTTATAATCCTCTTGTTACTACACTGCTTTATGGAAAAAAATTACTGCTTTATGAAGATATTGTGTCTGTGTTGAGATCCAAGAAAGATGACAGGAGAAGGTATACCTCAGGAGGGCCTTACGGTGGGAGAAAGAACCGGCAAAGGCAAGGAGGTCAGCAAGCACAGGGGCCGATCTAGGTCTAAGTCAAAGAAAGGCAAAGGCAAGTTCAGGTGTTTCAAGTATAATGGGATTGGACACATAAAGAAGAATTGTTCTCTTCGTAAGAAACCTCAAAAAGAGAAGAAAGAGAAGGAATCTGTCAGTATTGTTGAAGATGTAGAGGTCGAGAAGGACCTCTTGGTGGTTTCAGATGCACACAAAAGTACAGATAGTTTGTTACTTGATTCAGCCTGCTCACATTATTATATACCGCATTGATCCTGGTTGGCAGATTATACTAAAATCGATGTGGAGAATGTGACATTAGGGGATAACCATTCTTGCAGGGTGGCAAGAGTTGGCACAGTTAAGATCAGGATGTTTGATTGAGTTGTGAGAACTCTTACTCATCTGAAGCATGTTCCTGACTTGAAGAAGAACCCAACGTCCTTGGGGTACCTGGAGAGGAATAGATTTGGCTTCAGTTGTTGTTCCGGGAATGGTGTACTCAACATCATGAAAGGTGCCATGGTTGTGATGAGGGGGAAGAGGCTGAAAAATAATATGTATCAGCTGAATGGGTCTGTGATGTATGGAGGGTCTAAGACAGCAGTAGTAGTGCACAGTCAGTAGATATGTACCGCATGTGGTATTACCGTCTTGGTCACATGGAAGAGCGGGGCATGAGGGTGTTGATGAAGGAGAAGGATTCTATCTTTGGATGAGGGTGTTGCAAAGGTTTGTGAGCCATATCAGATGGGCAGGTAACATAAGGTAAAATTTTCTACCAATTCAGCGTACAGTACAGGTCCCTTGGAGCTAGTACATAGTGATGTTTGGGGTCCAGCTCCAGTTTCGGGAAGGAATGAGGCCAGATATTTCATGACTCTGATTGATGATTTTTCAAGGAAGGTCTAGGTATATTTCTTGAAGGAAAAGTTAAAAGTCTTCTCCAAATTTTAAGCATGGCAGGCTGAGGTGGAGAAGGAGACAGGGAGATATATAAGGGTGGTGTGGTCTGATAATAGTGGAGAATTCACAAGTAAGGAGTTTCTGAAATTTTACACAAATGAAGGCATCAAAAGGCAATTTTTAGTGGTTAAAACTCCTTAGCAAAATGGAGTGGCTGAGAAAATGAACCAAACTTTCATGTTTAAAGCTAGATGTATGAGATTGCAAGTAAAATTACCTAAAATATTTTGGGTGGACACAATTGACACAACAGCCTACTTAGTGAACAGGTCTTCTCATGTCAACCTTGATAGAAGGTTACCAGAGGATGTATGGTCTGATAGACAAGTAAAGCTCAGCCATATTAGAGTTTTTGGATGTACAACATTTGTACATGTAGATGCCAGTCAGCGTACTAAGTTGGATGCCAAAGCCCGAAAAATGATGTTCATTGGATATCCGCGAGGAGTCAAAGGATACAAGCTATGGGATCCCCTAGAGCAAAAGGTCATGATCAGTAGGGATGTGGTTTTCAATAAAAGCTCTGTCCTTAAGAAGCAGGAGGTGGTAGAGGTTCAACTGGAGGCCCAATCGGACGCGAGTTGGCAGTAGGAGGCTCAGCAGGGCACAGCTGAGCAACTAACCTCTTATGATATTTTACCTTTTGTAGGACCGTAAGGAAGACATGAGATTCAGGTGGAGCACACTCCAGACATATCTTCACATGCGGGGACCAGCCAGATGCATGCTCACGGCAGAGATGAGTAGAGGGAGGAGTCACATCCTAGGCTAGGCATCGGCATTGCACTGCATAAGCCAAAGAGGACCATTCGGCAACCGAAGCGATATAGGTTTAGCAAGACCATGTCATATGCATTGGTGGCTATCAGTGGAGGACCAGTTACCTATCAGAAGGCAATAATAAGCCAGGATAGAGATAAGTGGGTCTAGGCTATGGCAAAAGAGATGCAGTCCCTGTAGAAGAATCAGACTTGGCGGTTAGTGTCACTGCCAAGTGAAAAGAAACCCATTGGATGCAAATGGATATTTTAGTACAAATAAGGAGCCATAGAGAAGGAGGGGATCAGGTATAAGGCCAAGTTAGTGGCCAAAGGATTTTCTCAGAAAGAAGGCATTGACTACAATAAGGTGTTCTCACCAGTGGTACAACACACATCTATCAGGGTATTGCTGAACATTATAGCAATGCAGAATTTGGAACTGAAGCAGATGGATGTCAGGATGGCCTTCCTTCATGGGGATTTAGAGGAGGAGATTTATATGGAGCACCAGAAGGGGTTCATAGAACCAGGGTTAGAAAGAAAGGTATGTCATTTGTAGAGATCCTCGTATGGTTTTAAGCAGTCACCACGTTAGTGGTACCTACGGTTTGATACTTTTGTGAGGAGCATTGGTATATCTAGATGTGAGTATGATCTCTATGTTTATTTTTAAATTTTAGAAGATAATTCTAGATTATACTTGCTTTTGTATGTGGATGATATGTTAATTGCATGCAAGAGTAAACCTGTTGTAGAGGATCTAAAGGCAGCATTGTCAGCTGAGTTTGAAATGAAGGATTTAAGTCCTGCTACACGGATTTTAGGGATGAAAATTTTTAGGGACAGAGACAGGAGGTTTCTTCATTTATCTTAAGGGACTTATATCAGGATGGTCTTGGAGAGGTAAAGTATGGATGGTGCAAAGCCAGCCGCATTATCATTGGCTAGTCATATTAAGCTCTTCAAGACTATGTTACCAAGTTTTGAGACAGAACCCGAAGAGATGTTTGGAGTACCTTATGCTTTAGGAGTTGGCAGCCTCATGTATGCTATGGTGTGTTGTAGGCTTGACCTTGCATATGTTGTTAGCTAGGTTAGTAGGTTCATGGCTAGTCCAGGTAGAGCACATTAAAGAGCTCTAAAAGGGATCTTCAAATATCTTATTGGTACAGTCAGTGTTAGTGTATGCTATGGGTATAATAGTATGAAGGATAGCACCAGACTGATCATGGAGGCTCAGGTTTGGATAGCCAATTTTGTTGATGCTGACTATAAAGGTGATTTGGATATTGAAAGGCGACGATAGGGTATGTCTTTATGTAGAATGATGGTTCAATATCATGGAGGTCAAGTCCGTTGCCAGTGACAACTTTATCTACTACAGAGTCAAAGTATATTGGTATTTCAGAGGCTGCAAAGAAGGCCATGTGGCTGAAAGGTCTTGCACTGGAGATGGGGATAGCACAGGGGGTGATCAGGATATTTTCTGATAGCCAAAGTACTTTATATTTGGTCCAAAATTCGGTCTATCATGCTAGAACCAAACATATTGATATCAGATATCACAGAATTAGGGAGCTTGTGAAGGATGGTGAGTTGGAGCTTGTAAAGTTTATACCAAAGATAACATAGCGGATGCACTCATTAAGGTATAATCTCGAGATAGCTTCTTCAAATATGGAGCACTAATGGGATTGATGGACTAGGTGGAGCTTACTATAACTTTGATGCACCAAGATGGAGATTGTAAGCTCAGGTATGACACATCCAAAGTACAAGAGAGTCACACAGGTTTGAGAGCTTAGGCTACATAAGTTCTCAGGTTCTTAAGTCATTTGGGTTAGCTTGTGACCCAAGAATAGAGAGCATGTGAGTCATGGGTGTACATGGGCTTGGATTTGAGTGCTTTCTTGCATGGCTTAGAAGAAAGTTTTTTGAGAGAATATTTAATAACCTAATCGTAGGTTATGGGATTGGATCCACGAGGATTGAGCTCAGGTTTTTTGGATAGGCTTTCATATTTTAGAGAGTTTGTTAAGGAGTTGGTTATGGGCTGGTGTGGAGAAGTCTTATCATCCAATATGAATGATTATTTAAGGCTCTCTCTGGATGTAATCGAATAGAAAAAAGACCAAGAAAACAAAGGCATTTTTTTTCTTCTATATCCATCTATTCTTCTTCTTCTCTATTTTTCCTCATGCGCCTGATCTTGATGGAAGCTGCGCAACAATGTGCACATTAATTAACAAAAATATATGCTAGCGTGAAGTTGGTCTTTGTTTGTCCTCTAGTATTCTATCAAGACTATAAGTTGGACATTGCAAACTATTTTACTTGGAAAAGAAACATTGAAAGCTTGAACAGTTTGCAAACATTAAGAAGCATCTCTATGAATGACTAGCATATACTCAAAGGTGTAATGCTTTAAGCTTAAGCCCAAGTTCACCTGCTAGTCTAATTAATTTATTAGTGAATTGAAATTATACCAAAGCCATGTGACTCTAACAATTCAAGTGAAAATTAATTGTAGTGAGTAAACTTTAGTTACAAACTCTTTGCCTTTTTCTTTCTATATGAAGTGAAAGAATTTTCTTCTATAAGAATAAAAATATTTTCTATATGGTTTTGGAAATACCTTTCCTTACGAAAAAATCCAAAATCGCAGGGAAAAGTTTTGGTGCCTGATTTTCCTTGTTTATTTTTGTTATGAAAAATTTTTGCCTACAAAAATAGTAAAATCGTAGGAAAAATATAACTTTTTAGGTCAAAAATTTTTGGAGGCAAAATTATCTACCATTTTTTCTCTAAATTTAATAGTTTTGCTTACGATTTCTCAAAGTTGTAGGGACAAGTTTAAAGAAATAAAAAAAATTTAAATCTTTACCTACGATTTGATGATGTTCATAGGGAAAGAGTTGGTTTCATGCATAACCTTTGCCTATGAGTTTAGTAGGAGTCGTAGGCAAAGAGTTGAGTAAGCAATACATAATCTTTACCTACGATTTTTATGAAATCGTAAAGAAAATATCATTTTAATAACCATTTTTGGCTACGAGTTTGGTCAAAGTCATAAGAAAATACTTAGGTAAGCCTCTAATCCCCCATGTTTAGGGAAAAAAAAAAGAGAAGAGGCGGTGCGCGTAATCGCTCACCGCTAGAAAGGGGGCTGTGTTGGCCCCCTTCGTTGCTCCATGGCCCCCTCCGTCATCTCCCCATTGCTGCTCCACCTCTGCCACTATCTCCACATCTCGGCGCCAACTAGGTAAGCCTCTGACCGATGAGGAGAGAGAGAGAAAGAAAAAGAGGGGGTGCGAATGCGCCTTAGCCGAGGCACGGCTAAGCCGTGCCGAGGCCCAGCCACCTTGTGTACTTCCCTGAACGGCCACTTGATGGAGGGAGTGGTCAGAATAGTGGAAAAAAGGCTGTCGGATGGCCTTTCTTCACAGCATTCGGCTCCTGCATGGGTTCGGGCCTAGCAGCATGCTTGCCGGCTCATTGGGCTCGGGCCACAAGCATCAGCCCCCACCGGCATTGGGCAGCATCTGATGGTCTTCGGTCGGTCTTCCCCGGCCGATAATGCCACCGCAACAGTGAAGGCAAAGGGGAAGGAAGAAGAAAAAGAAAAGAGGAGATGAGAAGGAGAGGAGGGGTGGCCGGCGGCGCCGACTGGCACTGGGTCGATCGCTGGCAGCTAGGCAAACATTGAGAAAAGCTAGCGGCGGCCCTAGGCCATCGGCCATCTTCCTGTTCCAGTGAACAGGGAGAAGAAAGAAGAAAGAGGGTTGGGCCCGAGTTCGATCCAGCCAGTGAAACCCTTTGGACCAAATTTTTGGGCCACAAATTGAGTCAAGCCCAACGAAAGGAGAGGGAGGTTTGGATCAGCTTTGATCTTAGTTTCATGAAGAATTTTTATTTTATCATTTCGACTGATATTTTTGAAGATATTCAAGCCCCAAATTGGACCCAGAATTAAATTGGGTAGAGTTTAGGAGTCACCGTGATATCTTGATTTTAAAAATTATGTTGTAGGTTCTCGGAAGCCCACATAGCTAATTTTCATCCTTGGATTAGTGTTCTCAGGTAAGTAAGCCAATTATAATGATTTTTATAAATTATTTTTATTAAATTATTCTATTTTTGATAATAAAAAAAGGATTATTTATAGTATTGTTTGAAAAATATAAAATGAGATTTGTGGTACATTATACATTCAAAAGATTTTTTGAAATGATTTGTAAGTCACATAGGCATGTTCACTTTAGAGAAATTGGGGGCGAAGATGATCCATAAATGGTAAAGACAAAGAGGCCTAATACTTTGTCTAAACAAAACGTTTGGGAATGTCTTTGTGACCATTAGGCAACAGAGGAAGCAAAGATAAGTAACTTTAAAAAGTCAATTAAAATTACTTGTTCAATTTTTATACTAATTTTTTTGATAAATTTATTTATACTAATTCTAAAATAATTTTTTTTTGCAAAAAAGGAAAAGAGTAATTCTAAAAATAGAAAGAAAAGAGAGTTTGAAAGTTGCCATAGATCTAGTTCTTTTGCTGCACATCGACACAGAATGGTAAGTAAATATTTATTTTTTAAATTTATTATTATTACATTTAACTTATGTTGTATATTTTCTATATTATTTTTATATTAGATGAATAAGGAGACAAAAGAAATGTTCAAGCCTATAGAGCATTTCAAGGACATGCATTATAGTCATCAACCGGATGGGGCAACGATGTTGTACAATAGAGATAGGTATGTTGTTATTATTGTTATTATGTTTGATTTTAGAGTGTATATTATTTAATTTTTATTTTTTTTTGTTTGTAGGAAGAAATGCTCCAATGTCGCACGTCGTTATCCACCCAGGAAGATGGCTCTAAAAGTGAAAATATTATTGAGGATAACATCATTAATGATGTTCTTGGTATATGTTTTAGCTATCAAAAAAGATGAAGATCGATTCCTAGAATGAAGGCAGCAAAACCTTGATAGAGAAGTACTACCTCTATCTCTAGTGGGGATGTATCACATTCAACTCCAGTTATTGATGTTCTGCGTGAGCAAGTTATGCGACAAGAATAAATAATCCAGGAATTATTTGCTACATTTACTGATGTTGGGTTTAATGTTCCTATTCCCCTCCTTCACATGATTTTCCATTTAGTTCAGCATCGGCTTCAGCCAATAATACGTAGCCTTCACAATATTCATCGCCGCCTCCTCGTCCACCTCCATCTTCATAGTACTATGTTTTATGATAGTTATTTTGATGTTTATCGTTTGTTACTTTTATGTTTTATTTTTAGTTTATTTTAGACAATGGATATTGTAATGGATATGGACTATTGACTATTGTTTATTAGTTATTTTGATGTTTATCTTTTGTTACTATCATGTTTTATTTTTACTTTTTTATTTTATTTTTTACTTTTATCTTTTATTTTTATGTAAAAACTTTTTATATGTAATGGATATTGTATGTATTTTAGTCTTAGTAATGAATCATATTATTTGTATTGATATAGTTTCTAATATTTAAAAAAATAAAATAAATAAATTATAATCTAAAAAATTTAATATTTTAAACCTTTCCTATGATTTTAGAGTTATTTTGTAGGGAAAGATCTAAACAAATATTATTAATCTGAACTTTTCACTATGATTTTTGCATTTCTCAAAGGCAAAGCTTCAGAAATATATAATTTATAACTCACTTTTCCTTACGATTTTAGACATATTTCATAGAAAAAATTAAAAAAAATATTTATTTATCATTCTTCCCTATGATTAAGTTATTCTCGTAGGTAAATAAAAATTGTTAAAAAATAATACTTTAATCACTTTTTCCTATAATTTTTGATTTTCTCGTAGGTAAAGACTTTAAAAAATATTAACCTTACCACTTTTTCCTATGATTTTAAGCACTCTCATAGGGAAAGATACGGATTAAAAAATAGTTTTTTAATTTTTTTCTACGATTTTAGCATTTCTCGTAGGGAAAGAGATCATTAAAATTATTATTAAGTAACTTTTTTCTACAAGATTTTATTTTTTAAAGAAAAATTAATTAAATAATATTTATTTTTTACATTTTCCTATGATTTTTTATTTTTGTAGGTGAAAGTTTTTAAAATTTAAATTTTAAATTTCAAATTTTGGCCACTCTTTCCCTATGAAAAATAACCTTTACCTATAAATAAAATCATAAGAAAAAGTTATGCTCTTTCCTTACGATTTTCTGAAAGTCGTAAGTAAAGGCTTTCTCGTCGCACCTTTGCCTATGACTTTATCAAAATTTTACCAATGAGAAAAATCATAGGAAAAGCCTTTCCTTATGATTTTTTTTAATTTTTCTCTAACAAAAAAATTCTAGGCAAAAGTTTTTTTTAGTGATTTTTGGATATTATAATCTCTCCTTCTTATAATGTGGCGCATGCAACAGGTTAGGTAGAATCTATTCCAAATTAGATCGTTGGTGTCAGAAGGAAGCTAGGTAGTTGATGCTAAAAGAAAGCTAGTCAAAATCTAACCCATCTCGAGCTCTCCTTATAATGCATAATATGAGCTAGTTTGTTGGTGCTGGAAGGAAGCTAGTCATAATCTACCCCACCCTAAGCTCTTCTTATGATGTGATGAGGACATTGTACACCTCCCCTCCTTATAATGTACGATGAGGATCGGGTGCTACAAGGAGCGAGTATCTATCATGACATGACTCTACCATCGTCCCATAGGTAGTCCTTTCCTCAAATTCATCAACTTTCCATGAATAGCCCTTTTTTCTCATTCCCATCAATTTTTTCACATCTAAATCGGCATTGATACCATTTGTAATGCCTCAATCTCACTTGCTGACCCACTTATTGGCCTAATTAATCCATTAGCGGACCGGCCCTAAAAATTTAAGTGAAAGTTAATTGGAAGCCGGTGAACTTGAGTTATAAGCTTGTAAACTTTTTTTTATTCATTTGATTGACACTATTTTTGAGGTATTACAAAAGGCCTAAGATGTTGATCATGATTAAACCTAGAACCTCAAGTTAGCCTTGTTTATGAATGCCACCATGATCTCTGAATTCACCAAGGCTTTTTAACTGTGTTGATATCAAGAACAAACTGATGCGGAATGTACCATGTAAAAGATTAATATAGAGCAATGATTCAGATTTTAAGGTGCTTTACTTTTCGAAATGAGTAAGAATAAACTAAGGATGAATATGCTAAGAGTAAAGTAACTATCGCAGAACATGATTTACTAAGTAATAAAGAAAATAGGATCCTAGGATTGAGAAATCACTACTTAAAACATGTTCTTTCTTCAACAAAACAGAACTTATGAGAAGGGATGGGTCCGATTACCAGGCAATCTTCGTCCTAAAAGATTGGATCACACAACTCTCGGGATGAGCGCTTGGAAGAAGAATCTATGCTCCTGTGGATGTTTTGGCTTTTCTTCAGATGGTTCCAAAGGCAAGGAGGACATCATCTAAGGATCGTAGCACCTTAGCATCTTAGGACTGGGATGCTTGGAACATATATTGGAACGAATATTTATTGGGCCTTCCACCCTCTTCCTCACAGAGTGTCAATGCTCGGGAGCACAGAAAATAGAAAAAGAATTCTCTTTTTTATTTATCATCAATTGTTCTCTACAAGAAGAAGGGAGGGTTTTTTATAATAAACTCTAACCCTTGAACATACAAAAAGAGAAAATAAGGGTGCTATATTGTTTTCAAATAAGGAGATAGGTGGCATCTTGAAACAAGGAAAAGAGATCAGGGATAGCTTTTCAAATAAGAAGATAGACGACATCTTGGAACAAGAAAAAGAGATCAGGGGATGGAGCCATATTCTACTTTGATTGAAATTCTATGTAGGGACCTATTTGCTTCCTTTTATGACTTTATGAAAATTTTGGAATGCCCTAATTGAGCAGATGGTGCCTACTTTGATTGAAATTCCATATGGCTGCTGAGGTGGTGCACTGAATGTGGTCCTTTATGGTCTTGGATCTTCAACTTCTTACACTTTAACTCAATAAATCTTGACTTGACTCAAATAAAATTATTGAACTCATACTTAACTCAAATAAAATTATTGGACTCATACTAACAAAACTTGATTACAGGATTTAAAGTCAAACCAGCATGAAGTAAGAAATCCATAATGACTCTGAACTCAAATGAATTGACATGAATCAAAAGTCTAACTATATCAATCAGAAATCTATAATGAGCTCAGTAACCTCTGTCTGATCCTGGTGCCGCACCAATTCTTTTGGGATGGGAGAAACTTGACCCTATCGAATAAGGATCAATCTGGCTCTGGTAACGCTCCAATAGGTCTAGGTCAAAGCACTGCAGATCTCAATGATCTACGAATCCTCAGATTCTAGTCGACCTTGCCAATGAACTAAATAATGTTGGTAGCCTTTTTCTCAGATAATAATAGCTTGATCATCTAAAATACGCTCAATCCTTTCTACGCTTTCAAGTAAATTTATTGATGGATACTTAGGTATGGGTTCGCTCTCAAGAATAGAAAAATAGGGTTGGGTCCAAACGGCTCACTAGGTATCATCGCTGGCTTCCTATACTCAACTAGGTCTGAGATATTAAAGGTTGAGCTAATTCCAAATTTGGATGGTAACTCGAGCATATAGGCATTAAGTCCAACTTTCTTTATTACTTTGAAGGGTCTAGCTCCATGGGCATGTAACTTTTTCACATCCTCAAAGGAAACCGCTCAGGTCTAAGCCTAATCATCACATAATCTTCCTTAGCAAATTCTTGAACTCTCTTTCAGGAATTAGTCATATTTTTATAAGTATCATTGCTCATATTAATCTTATTGATAATTTTCTTATGCAAATCTCTAACATGTTGTGCAAATGATTCGGCTGACTTAGAGACTCGTGCATGTATGGGCAAAGGAATTAGGTCTATGGGTCTATTAGGCTTATAACCATGGAAAATCTCAAATGGACTCTTGCCTATGGTCCTATTAACTGAACTATTGTAGGCAAATTCGGCTCTAGGTAACAAAAGGTCCCAATTTTTAGTGTTTTCACCTATGAGACATCTTAACAAGTTTTCAAGGATTCGGTTCACTACTTCAGTCTGGCCATCAGTATGAGGGTGGTAGAAAGTAAAAAATTTGAGCTTAGTTCTTAATATGTGTCAGAGGATTTTGTAAAAGTAATTGGTAAATCAGACATCCCTATCAGATACAATAATTTTTGGTAAGCCATGTAACCTAACCACTTCATATAAGAAAAGTTTGACCACCTTGGAGGCATCAAAGGCTTTAGAACAGGGTACGAAATGAGCCATCTTGGAAAATCTATCGACCATAATATAAATTAAATCATGTCTTCTATGGGTCTTAGGTAATCCTAACACAAAATCCATACTAAGGTCTTGCCAAGGATAATTGGGCATAGGTAACAGGGTAAGAAGGCCAGTGTTTTGCTTTTGCTATTTGGCAGCAGCATAAGTTTGACATCTAGCCACAATCTGAGCGACGTTCCTTTTAATACTTAACCAATAGAACTGGTCCTCAATTGCTAGAATGGTCTTATTCTTATCGAAATGATGAGCTAGACCTCCTCCTACATGGGTTTCTCAAACTAAAAAATCTCTAAGGAAAATCTGGGGAAAACACAACTTCTTGTCCTTAAAAAGGTAGCCATCCTAAAGGGTATACTCACTATGCGAACTAGATGGTCCTTGTTTCACAGATTGATAGATTTCACTAAAGTTGGAACAAGTCTCATATTCCTTTTTCAGTTTGTCAAATCCTACAACTTTAGTCCTAACATAATTCAAGAGCATGGTGGACTTAATTTTTTTTGAATTAGCTGATACTCCTTCGGGGGTCATTACAAATCCTAGGAAAGTGACTCTATGGGTCAAGAACTTATATTTATTCAAATTGGCATAGAGGCTATCTTTCCTAAGAGCTTGACAAACCTATCGGACATGGCTTAGGTGATTTTCTTTAGTCCTACTATAGATCAAAATGAACAACAACAAATCTTTTAATTAACATTTTTAGAACGTGGGCCATGATCCTCATGAAAGTACTAGGAGCATTGGATAATCCAAAAGGTATCACTACCCACTCATAAAGACCATTCTTATTCTTAAAAGCTATTTTTCACTCATTCCTAGGTCTGATCTTAACTTGGTAATAGTCACTCTCTAAGGTCAATCTTAGAGAAAATAATTGCTCTGGCCATCCTATCTAGCATGTCATCAAAACGAAAAATGAAAACACGATACTTAACTGTTATTTTGTTATTTTGTTAATGCACATCCTCCAAGTGCCATCTTTCTTAGGGGTTAAAAGGGCAGGTACTGCACATGGACTCAGACTTTTCCTAATAAATCCCTTCTTGAGGAGTTTTCCAACCTATTTTTATAATTTTAAGTGCTCAGTGGAATTCATCCTATAATGTGAAATATTAGGCAAAGTAGCTTCTGTGACTAGATCTATAGTATATTGTATGTCCCTTAAAGATGGTAATTGATTAAGAAGTTCTACAGGAAACACATCTTGAAACTCTTTCAAAAATTCTACTATCTCCTAAGGCTATTCTTTTTGGGTTTGATCATGAATTTCTCTAGAAGTTAAGATCCAAACTAGTGAACCCTCAGTGATCTCACGCTCTAATTCTTTAGCGCTGATCAGATTTAATTCCGATTTCTTCTCTTTCAGATTACTAGATTCCCTCTTAATATGATCCTTAGATGGAATTGGATTTATCATAAGCTTCTTTCCATGGTGGTTAAAGGAGTAGGAGTTGGATCGACCATACAGGGTAACATCATGGTTATATAATCAAAGTTGAACTAAGATGATACTGCTTACTCCCATAGAAAGAACATCACACCACACCTTTTCTTGATAGGATTGTAGTTGGATCATGACTTGGCATCTCAATTTAATGGGGATGGAAGTTGAGTCTATTCAGGATACCTTATAGAGATTGGGATGGGGAACCGTAGATAAACCTAGGGTTTTGACAACACTGGTTGAGATGACATTAACACAGCTCCTGCTAACTATGATGATCTTACATACCTTTTTTTCTAACTTCATAAATGTATGTAGGATATGGGTCCTAAGCCAATCCTCTTATTCTTTAGTTTGGGTTAAAATGCATCTAACAACTCTCAATAAATTAGATGACTCAATGACTTCCTCATCTTCTTCATATTCATCTATTAAGTGTATTCTAGCTTCACACACTTCTCCTTCATGCTCATCAGTGGGTTCAGGATCTTCTTCCTCTAGTTCTCCTATGTGTAGGGATTGGTTTGGGCATTGACTAACATAGTATCCCAATTTATGATATCTAAAATAAGGAGCATTAGGATTAGGATACCTCTAAACTTTAGGTGACTTACCCTTATCTTCCTTACGGGTCAATGGGGTGCTAGGAATAGGTCGGCTTTGGTGCACTTGACTAGACTCTGGTTTTTTATTAGGGATACCATTCCTAATGGGTTTAGGTCGACGGATTATGGGTCCCCTTTGGAAACTCTCATAGTCTCTAGCTATTTGATAAGCATGTTCAAGATTATGGAGTTCTCTTAAAAATAATTCTCTCTAAATGTCCTCATATAGTCCAACCCTAAATCTAGATAGGGTAACAGCTTCAGATTCATCTGTACTACACCTCATGACATATTCATCAAATTTGGCTATATATTCAGATACATCTTGTTTTCCTGACTTAGCCTCTACCATTGATCTAAAAGTCTCTGGTGATAGGATATGGAAAGATACTTTTTTCTAAGCTTAAGTTTCATGGCTCTCCAATTAGCTATGGGTATGTCTCCCCTTTGCCTAGTTATGATACAGGATCGATTCGCATGCAAGTAAATTTTATATGATTAATGATTGCAGTTGATTAGTCTCTCGAAGTAATAGCCTAAGAGGGATTCAGGAAAACTCACAGTAACTCCACATGCGGAATAGTTTCATAGAAAAGTAAAGAAGAAAGACCGTCGAGGCTAAGAAGCTCCAGTAGGGCTTGCTCTCCTTTAATAAAGTTACTAGTAGATTAGAGAGGATGTACCTAGCACGAGAGGAAGATCAAAGTGTTGAAGGGGTCGCTCTACCTGGCGGATGCACCCTAGATGACCAAGCCTCGAGCCCACAAATCTGCGGCCAAGAATCTGCTAACCTAGACGATGATCATCTTGAATCCTGGATTCGTGGCTACTAAGGGATCTGCAAGATCACCATACAAGGGCTAATAAGAAAATAAAAAATTAGAATAAAGATAAAGAGATGAAGAAGAAGTGGAGGAGGTGGGGGCGGTCGAGGGTCCTTGGGCATCCCTTGGATGGGTCAAGATGATGGCTAGGGCTCTTGGACGGCTGCTTGGAGGGGTGCAAGGGGTGGCTAGGGTTAGGGGCATCCACTGGTGGATGGCAAGAAGGCGGCTAGGGTTTAAGGTTGGGCGGCTTAGATGCAAGTATGCACAGGAGCAAGAACACAAGAACATCAAGAAAAATATGACTCAAAATAACCGATTGATTGTATTGATTGATTGAAAGGTTCAATGCTTTTTTTCATATAAGAGGGTCTCTTTTATAGGATAAGAGACTTAGGGCCCAAGTCAATACAAATATGAAAATAAAAAGAGGTGTCCCTTTTCATGAAAGAAAATTCAAAATAATTCCAAAATTGGCGCCCACTTTCTTCCTAAATGTGGATTAATTGGTGCCCTTTGAATTTGAATACATGAAAGAAAATTTAAAATTCAGTAATTTGGGGTGGCCATATTGGGCATCCTTCACTTGCTTTTTTGGGCTGAATTCAGGGTTGACATTTTCAAAAGAACTGGGCGGCAATATGGGCATCCTTCACTGCTGTAATTTAGGGCTAAAAATTCAAATTTGGATGGCATGCATTTGGGTGTCCCTTCACTGCTTCTATGTGTAGGCCTTGTCTTCTTCTTTCATACTGGTGTCTCCTCTTGTAAGCTAAATAAACTTACTACAGGACTCACATTAAAATAAATTGAACTGGACATGATTCATATTAAAATAAACTGAACTGGTCGAGACTCAAATTAAAATAAACTAAACCTAATTTTTCAACTTAAGACTTGAATCAAAACTAATCAGATATCCGCAGAGGGTTAAGAATCCTCTATCTGATCCTGGTGCCTGCACCAAGTTATTCTTTCAACATTCCCCCAGTATATTCTAGCCTGATGAACTAACCTGAGTTTAGCAAACTTAAACTTTCTATCTTCAGATATTTTATACCACACAAAGTACTGGTCCATATCTCCTTTCCAATCAGTGTATACCTTAGGGTCAAGATTGCCATCAAATGTAGGTGCATCGAGTCGTATGTTCCTAAAGACTCTTTTCTTCAAATTCACAAAGTCTTGGTGTGGACATCTAGGGTTATGTTCATGGATGAGAGCATGATGATGGGCTCTTGGACCAAGGAGAGTTGGTCTAGGTGATTTAGGTTCAGTATGGTTCAATCAGGTCTCTTCAAGGGTCTCGATTCGCTCTTCCATTTAGTCAAACCTATTGTTTAGTTGTCTAAATTATTCAATCATGATTCTCATTAAAGTTTCAAGATTGAAATTCATGGTGTAACTTGGTTGTGTTTAGGGATGTTGGTAATAGACTCCTGACCTGGTGGTTATGCAACACACAAATTCGTTCTAGTATTTCTAGACCTAAAAGCTCAAGTAGAATGAATCAACTCAACAATTATCCTTTCTACTGGCAAGGTAAGAGGTGGGGTTATGGGAGGCTCCCTCCGCTCTTACAGGGATCTAATTAGAGAACCATAAGTCCACTTAAGGCATTTGTCGTTTGACTTCGAGCCTTGGACACCACTTTCAAGAAATAACTGAAGGATTGAGTGCATCATTTTTATCACAATACTTGAAACTCAGCCACTGGGTGTCCCTAGGTTTGCTTTAGATTTCTACTCAATTTTAATTAGGCTTGGGATCGAGATGAGGATGGCTATTTTGGGCCAAGGAATGGTGATGAAATTCTTACCTTACCTGAGATAGAGAAATTGCTCTTAAGTAAATTTAGTGATGCATGCACACACATACCTAAAGTAATATATATATATATATATATATATATATATATATATATATATATATATATATATATATATATTATTATTATTATTATTATTATTATTATTATTATTATTATTTATGTTATAGATCTGAAAATAAGAAGAAAATTATTGATTTAATGAAGATTAATTAGATGATTAGAAAATTTCAATATTATGCATGAACATGTCCTAATCTGCCCTAATACCAAACTGATGCGGGATGTACCATGCAAAAGATTAACGTAGAGCAATGATTCAGATTTTAAGGTATTTTACTTTCTGAAATGAGTAAGAATAAACTAAGGATGAATATGCAAAGAGTAAAGTAACTATCCACAGAACACGATTCACTAAGTAATAAAAAAAATAGGATCCTAGGGTTGAGAAACTACTACTTAAAACATGCTCTTTCTTCAACAAAACAGAACTTATGAAAAGGGATGAGTCTGATTACCAGGCAATGATGGTCTTCATCCTAAAAGATTGCATCACACAACTCCTGAGATGGGCATCTGGAAGAAGAAGTTATGCTTCTGCTGATGTTTTAGCTTTTCTTCATATAGTTCCGAAGGCAAGAAGGACTTCATTGAAGGATCGTAGCACCTTGATGTCTTGGGGTTGGGATGCTTGGAACAGGTATTGGAATGGATATTTTTGGGCCTCTTATCCTCTTCCTCACGGAGTGTCAATGCTTAGGAGCACGAAAAATAGAAGAAGAAGACTCTTTTTCATTTATCATCAATTGTTCTCTACAAGAAGAATGGAGGGGTTTTTATAATAAACCCTAACCCTTGAATTACATAGAAAAAAGAAAAAATAAGGGTGTCATATTGTTTCCAAATAAGGAGATAGATGGTATCTTGAAAGAAAAAAAGAGATTAGAGGATAGCTTTCTAAATAAGAAGATAGGCGACATCTTGAAACAAGGGAAAGATATTAGTGGATGGCGTTATATTCTGCTTTCTATAAGGGGTGGGTGGCAAGTCACCTTCCATAGGGGGCTTATTTGCTTCTTTTTATGCATAGATGACTTTATGAAAATCTTGGAATGCCCTAATTGAGTAGATGGTGCCTACTTTGACTGGGATTCCATATGGGGGCTTATTTGCTTTCTTTTATGACTTCATGAAAATCCTATGATGCCCTAATTGAGTAGATGGTGCCTACTTTGACTGAAATTCTATGTGGCTGCTGAGGTGGCGCATTGAATATGGTTCTTCATGGTCTTAGGTCTTTAACTTCTTACACTTTGACTCAATAAATCTTGACTTGACTCAAATAAAATTATTGGACTCATACTTGACTTAAATAAAATTACTGGACTCATACTGACAAAACTTGATTATAGGACTTAAAGTCAAACCAACATAAAGTAAGAAATCCATAATAACTCTAGACTCAAATGAATAACAGGAATCAAAAGTCTAATTACATCTATCAGAAATCTATAATGAGCTCAGTAACTTCTGTCTGATCCTTGTACCCATACCACAAACTACATACAAAGGCTATTCCAATGGAGGAGGGCTAGAATGGAACATTGGAACAGGTGGTTGCACCCTTCGAATAGTCTCATTCTCCTTCCCAAGACTGGTTTGGTTGCCTTGTAGATGGGCTTTGAGAGGATATCCTTCATTAAGGTCTCTATGGACGCTATGTATTGTTTGAGACCAGCTCGTAACGGCTTTTGCATGGTCCAACAGGATGCTTGGGTGTTCGAAGCTAGGAGCGGGGTGGCAGATTAGGTGTTTACAAGTTGGGATGGCAATGGGGGCTCGAGGATGGCCTGGGGCAGCTTATATCGGTCTTCATCCCTGTTAGGAAAAACATCCCCGTTCTTTGTCCCGTTAAGCCATTATAGTTAACGGAACAGGGATAGGGATACCCGATCGAGTAAACGGATACCCACTGAGTATCCATTTGCCCGTTTACATAAAAAAATAAAATTATTTTATTAAATTTATAATTTATTAAAATTAATAAAATAAATTTTTTTAGGATAAGATGGAGATCAATCGTGAAAGAAGGAAGAGCAAAGAGATGGCAGCATGAAAGAAGGAAGAACAAGAGTCAAGAGGAATAAATTCAAACGTATTTTACTATATATATTTTTTTATTTATTTTTTATTTTTAATATATATTTAAAAATTAAATATATTATATTAAAGCTAACAAGGATCAGGATGGATAAATGGGGATGGAGCGAAGAATATTGTTCCTGGGCCATTTATTCGTTTAGCCATAACGAGAAATCCCCGTTACCTATTAAACCATTTAGATTGAGAATTTTTTGATCCGTTAAAAATGGTACCGACTGGATAAATGGCTAAACGGGAAAAATTGTCATTCCTATTTACAAGAGCCATGGTTGCATGGAGATGTGGTGATATTCTAGTCAAAGGGAAGGATACGCCCATTTATCTCAACCACATGTGGTTCTTGGAGGAGAATATCCTTCTCAGCTTGTATGATAGAAGGTTGGGATCAACTTGTATTATTTTTAGCTCACAATTTGTGAGCTAAAAATAATACAAGTTGATCCCAACCTTCTATCATACAAGCTGAGAAGGATATTCTCCTCAAAGACACTACAAGAAAATAGTAAAATAGTGATAAAAATTAGTGACAAAAATTTTTGTCACTAAATTATGATGGTTCAGTGATAAAACAGTGATTAAAATTAAAATTAGTGACAGAGTAGTCTATTCGTCACTAAATCATTACTAAATTAGTGATGAACAAAGGAATCCATCACTAATTTAGTGACGGACAAAGGAATCTGTTACTAATTTAGTAACGGATTGCCCTTTCGTCACTAAATTAGTAACGAATCTAAGCATCCATCACTAATTTAGTGATGAATTACCCTTCTGTCACTAATTTAGTGATGGATAAAGAAATCCGTCACTAATTTAGTGATGTACAAATAAATTTATCGCTAATTTAGTGATGAATTGCTCTTTCATCACTAAATTAGTGATGGATTAGGTATCGATCTGTTACTAATTTAGTGATGGATTATCCTTGATCGTTATTAAATTAGTAATAAATTAATTTTTTTCATTACAAATTATTTTTTTAAGAAAAAATTATAATATAAATTTAGTAACAAAATAGTAATCTCTCACTAAATTAATCATGAAATTTTTTTTGTCACTAAATTAATGATGAAAAAATTTTCCATCACTAGATTGATAATATTCTGTCATAAATTTTAAAAAAATATAATTAAAATATAAATTTAGTGATAAAAGAGTAATTTTGTTACTAAATTATTGATAATTTTTTTTTTGAATTAGTGATAGAATATTTTTTTCAATCACTAATTTAGTAATAAGTAATTAAATCCAGTAATTAGCAACGAAATTCTCTTTTGGTCGCTAACGAGAAATGTTCATCCCCTTCGATCCGCCCGAGGTTCTCCGTCTTCTAATTTTGCCGAAGGCTGGAGCTTCTCTGTCTCCTTTGCCATCTTCTAGCTCTCCAAGATCATCCATTATAAGCTCTGTTTCTAAGATAAAGCCTTCGATCTCGATGGAACCTAGCAAACGATCGCTGGAAAAGCCTCATCAATCTTCTCCATCGTGGAATTTTTCTCCCACGCCTCCTCTTCCCTCGTCAAATGCTTCTTCATCTTCTCTTCCGTCTTCTTGCTCTGCGACCTGCACCATCAGTTCTATTCCTGGCCCCGCTACGTCGCTCGCGAAGGAAATCAAAACCCTGCTCTTGGCGCCACCGCGAGCGGAGCGATCGGCCGGCGCACGCCAACGGTATTTCTTTCCCGCTTGTCGCTCCATCCATTCTTTGTACCATCTGGAACTCACACTGGATCCGATTCTTTTGGTTTTTTTCTGCTCCTTTTTCGAATTTTAGGTCTCGAAATCCACTTTGTGTTGGGTTTTTTTATTGCTTCTGGTTTTGGGGACTGATCTTGACTGAGATCTTTGGATTTAGGCTGTTGTTTGCCTTTTCTGTCAATTTGTTTAGGTTTTCGAATTGATTCATGTGTTCTGGGTCGGGTTCTTGATGTTTCTGGAGTTCTTGGAAGATTAGGGTTTTGAATTAGTGCTTTATGGTGTTGTTCTTGGTTCTATGGGAGTTCGAATGTGGTAAATCTGTAGTCCATTTTGTGAGTTTCAGTTTTCTGGTCTTGTTTCCATATTTTAGATTATGGGTTGTGGTTGATTTTTTTTTTTTTTGAAAGAATAGTTAACATTTTTTACTCACGGATTCTATAATTTGTAGTCTCAAGTTTCAGTTTTCTGGTCTTATTTCCAGATTTCATAGATTAACTTTTTGATTGTTTATTGATTGAAGCTTTTATGAAGGACTTATTGTGTTGTGAATTAATTTTTGTTGAAAAATGATATATATTTTGGTTATTTTTCTAGAATAGTTGATTCATTTGTTGGTTGCTTCTTTGACTATGAGAAATATTGTGCTTTTTCCCTTGAAATTTTTAGCTGTTATTATAATCTTTTTTAGGTTATTTCTTCAAGAATTTGTGGAACTATCCGAGTAGGACAATGTCTGCTTCCACCATTGTAGCAGTGGCAGCAAATGCTGTTACCAATAACTTTCTCTCAACACTATTTTTCAATACTGACAATGCCTATTTTTTATTTTGTTGTATGTGAGAACCATGTTATTTGTAGGTTGTGCATAAGTTTTGCACATTACTTAATCTTAGACATAAAAATAAGTTATGCATACTTTTTGAGAATCAATGAACTCAAAACCCTTAGATTATATCATATAGACATCTTTCACTAAATCACCATTTAGGAAGGTGGTCTTGACATTCATTTGTCATATCTCATAAGCGTAATAGGCTGCAATCGCAAGCAAAATCCTTATGAACTTAAGTATGGCTGCAGAAAAAAAGGTTTTATCAAAGTTAATACCTTGCCTTTGCTTATAACCTTTTGCGACTAGCCTCGTCTTATAGATAATCACATTACTATCCATGTCAATCTTCTTCTTGAAGACCTATTTGCACCTAATGAGTTTTATCCCTTCAGGTGGATCAACAAAAGTCCATACCATATTATCAAACATGGAGTCCATTTCAGACTTCATGGCTTCAAGCTATCTCTTGGAGTCAATATCACATATTGCTTCCTCGTAGTTAGTAGGCTCATCATCTTCTATAAGAAATCCATCTCTCTCAGGAATATGATGTATTCTACTAGGCTTACGTAGCTGATGTGTACTTGGAGCTACCTGTTGCTCCATCATTTCTGATAGAGGCTCACACAAATGTTGCCTGAATATGAGTTGAGTCTCCTGCTCAACTCCCATTGCATTTAGCATTTGCTCCAAGTCATCTAATCGATCTATGTCAATTTATGATTCTTGAGTTTTACCTAAGCTCAATATTTCTCTCACTGTCCTTTCTTAGAAAAATCTCATTCTCTAGGAATATGGCATGCCTTGAGACAAAAACCTTTTGCTTGATTGGGTTGTAAAAGTAGTATCCTTTTGTTTCTTTAGGATATCCCATAAAATTATACTTGTTGGATCTAGCTTCAAGCTTGTCTGACTCATTACGAGCAACCACAAATCCTTAGATGACTAAGGGATGGGTTTCTTTCCACACCATATCTAATAGGGAGTGGAACTGACCGACTTAGATGAAACTCAGTTTAGAGTGTATTCGACTGTGTATAGCGCATAATCCCAAAACATTTTTGGAAGATTTGCAAGGCTCATCATAGATTGCACCATATCTAATAATGTATATGATTCCTTCTTTCTGATACACCATTATGCTGTGGTGTACCAGGATGAGTCCACTGAGAGAGAATCTCATTCTCCGTTAAAATTCTAAGAACATATGACTTAAGTATTCCCCACCTCGATCTGATCGAAATATCTTAATACTTTTGCCACTTTGTTTTTCTACCTCGGATCTAAATTTTTTGAACTTTTCAAAGGCTTCAGATTTATGCTTCATCAGATATACGTAACCATACCTGCTATGGTCATCTATGATTGTGATAAAGTAAGAAAAACCTCCTATTACCTGAATATTGATAGGACCACATATATCAGAATATACTAGTCCTAAACATTTAGTTGCTCGCTCACCTTTTTTTAGTAAAAGGTGACTTAGTCATTTTTTCACGTAAGCACGACTCACATTCCTCAAACGATTCCCAATCGAATGAGCCCAAGTAGCCATCCTTATGTAACTTGGTTAAACGCATTTTAACGCATTTTATTTACATGGCCTAAATGATAGTACTATAGGTACGAGCTCTTAGAATTATTTAATTTTAATTTCTTAGTTTCTATATTGAGAATAGGGCATTGTGAATTCAAAACATAAATCCCATTGAACATTTCAGTAGAACCAAAGAACATTTCATTTTTAAAAATTAAATTAAAAATAAAATTAAAACATTAGATTTATTAATACTTGAGTCCTTTATTGATGTAGAAAAGAATAAAGTCGGTGAATCCTCTGTCACTAGCCCGATGAATCCTCTGTCACTAGCCATCCACGCATCCGGCCTCTAACGGTGATCCACGTGGAGCAAAGTGGATGAAGACCTTCAAGGTATAAAGATGACACTTTGGAAGAGAGGGGTGCTAGTGCCTCTTGAATCCCCTTCTTGAATTTTAAACCGAAGATCTTCGGTCTAAAGATCTAATCTTTCTCTACCATGCAAGAGAAGAAAGAGAAGGAAACATATTTATAGAGAGAGAGGAAGAGAAAGAGACGTTCCAAGGGAGAGGAAGAGACCTCTTTCCTTATGGCAAGTTAGTCTAAGGAAAAAGGAAGAGACCCCCTTTCTCATGGTAACATTAAGGAAGAGAAAGAGACTCCATCCATCATCCATGTATCAAAATCTCAGCCTTTGAAATTAAGAATTAGTTGTCTCATAACTATATGCCTCAATCTGTACATGTTTACCATCGAACCGTAGAGATTCATCATGCCCCATCCCATGGACATAAATTCATCTCCATATCGCTAAGATTTATCATCTATACCCAAATAATCAGAGCCATCCATCATATGGAATAAGCTAAAATTGAGTATCCAATTATTTATTCATCATATGCAAATTATCTCTTCCTAAAATTCCTTCCTCTATGATGGATCATATCCATTATTATTTTATCTTCTTTAAATTGGGTCTTACCCAATTATCTAATTGGTCATCTTATCTGAATTAAATCTAATTTAATTTTTATTTTAATTCATCCAAAATTCTCTTTAATGCATGTGACCCACTAGGCCCTTTAACATATTGGCAATAATCATGTCCTAATCACTGACTCTATAAATGATTGGATAACTCTTTGTCCAAATCAAGAACATGATTATAGATCATGAGAGGCCTCTAGCAAAGCATCATGACCACCCAAGTGCTAAGGGTTTTATTGACGTAACCATCAACAACATCTGTCCATGAATGGTTACCGTATGATTCAATCCCTTCGTCACATATCCCAGATCAATCAGTGGTATGGATTGTGTCAACCCTATAATTGATCTTTGTTTACTTGATCTCAGAAAAATTAACTCATATGAATTAGAACTTCAAAACCATTTCGAATTCTAACTCAACCTTGCAAGGATTTAACAGTCAATTTAATCCATCAAGTGGCCGTGGGATATAACCCTTTCTATCAAGAAAGACAAATCATGTTTTGATCAAACACCACCTTCATGTGCTTCATACCATACCTAACTGACATCATATTTTCATCCATGGCTAGAGCGACGTTTGGATGTCATCAAAGTATAACATTCCATACATGAGATGCAATAAAGATCTCAAGTCAAAGGATCACTCACACCACCATCATTAGAGATCAACCATTGACACTATATAGAATATCCATATAGGATCTTTGTATAGGTCATCCAATGCATCGTTACAATAATAAGCATCCACATACCTATCCAAGTATCTTCATACTTTAGCTTGTGAAATCAGCTGCTCATCCTAAGAGTGAGGATATGCAATATGTGCCAATCTCACAGTGTTCGATGGTGTCCAGTCCCATCTAAACATCAACTAGGAAAATTTAAAGAATCGAACCATAACGTGCAATTTAGATCTCATAATTTATAAACTCTATTACAAATTTCATGTGCACGGTTCTTATTCTTTTGGACTTTATCTCATAGACAAATATATCAAATATATAATAAAAGACATCTTGATAGATAAAGAAACCATTTTTATTTGATTTGTATTCATAGAATGTATATAGCATCCAATCCAATTGCATCTAGGGCATGCACTAACAAGAAGATGGAGAGGTGATGTGAGAAATTCTTGAGAGAAAAGAATATGTTTCATTATTCATCCAAACCCTAGAAACCAGGGTTTAAATACATGCCCATATGGGCTTGGCTCAGACTCAATAAAAACTTTCATAGACTAACCGAATGAAATTAAAATAACCCACAAGCCTGTGTATACCCATGCCTTGATTTAATCTCAACCCTTAGACTCACACCCAGCCCAATACAAGTTAGCCCAACCTAGGCATTGATAGCACCATACCTTGATGCTTCAAGGCCTCAGCACGTCCACCGTGTCCATCAGTTGTCCTATGGAAGAACTATGGTCAGTACATCTGCTGGATTCTTCTTAGTATGTACCTTCACCAGCTTCACCTTACCGTAGTCAATGCCTTCTATTGACCCATTTATTGATTTTGATGAATAACAAAAGCTATATGAGTATATTCCTTATGTTGCTAATAATTTTGATTAAGTGTTTCAGGTATTCAAATGTTTAATTAATCAAAATCTAAAAAAATTGAGTTTGATCCGATTCTAATGTCATGTGTCAAAAGTTCAGACTTTAGAGCCGACTCTAGAAATATTAGAGCCGACTCCAGAGCGTATCAAAACTGTTTGGCATGTTCGGTACGGTTTAGAGCTGACTTCAGAAAGTTAGAGCCGACTCTAACCTAAGATACAGAGAACCTTCTTTCTGCATCAGAATTTAGAGCCGACTCTAGAAAAGTTGGAGCCAACTCTAATCTAAGAATAGAGACTACATTTTTTGGGACACAGTTAGAGTCGACCCTAAGGAAGTTAGAGCCGACTCCAGCACGGGTTGTGTCGACCCCACGAAAAACTAGAGCCAACTCCGCAATGAAAGATTCTTTCTATTTTGGGCAACTCGACTTAGAGCCGACCCCAGACCAAATTAGAGCCGACTCTAATCTGTCAGAGGCGACTTTCAGAATTGTTAGAAACAGCTCCAACGGCTATATTTTTCCTGGTAATCTTCAATGGCTCTTTCCTTTCTCATGATAAACTCATCCACAAGTACTCTCAATGGCTATTTTGCATCAAAATATAGATTAAGAGGAGATTATAAAAAGAGGGTTCCGACCGTTTGAATACAAGAAAAGAAAAGGAGGAAAAATCAAGAATAGAAGAAAGAAATATCAAAAAGAAAGCTTAGATTCATATCTCAAGTGTTCGAAAAAGAGAAGATAGAAATCTAAAAAGTATTCAAGATCCAAATCCAAAGGATTTCCATCAAATAGAAGAAGAAAAGCAAGAGCCCTAGTTCTTCATCCTTTTTTGCATCAACGTTCCTTCCAGAGCTTCAATCCTATCTTGAGGAAGATCATCCAAGAAGAGAAGAGGAAAAGAAGAAAAGCTCAACCACAAAGATCTTCTAATCAGGCTTTTCTATCTTTATTTTTACTCATACTATCTATTTGTTCATTTAAGGAGCTTTCTTCTTATTGTAATCATTTACTTGATACGTTTATTTTCTGATTCAATCAAGTGATTGAATCAGGCGAGGCAGTTGGCCTTGAGCAAGCTAAGATTAGCTTGAGTTAGGTTGTGTACTGGTAAACATGTGAAAACTGGGTGGGTTCGTTGTGATCCCGTTGTAAAATAACAAGTTTTTGTTGTGAGCATGTAAAATAACTCGGCTGTAATCAGGGTGATTATAGTGTGTGCCCAATAGTTGCTTGGGAGTGGATGTAGGTATGGCTAATACCGAACCACTATAAATCTTTGTGTTTGTCGTGCTTATTTCTTCTTCCCTTCACTCTATCTTTATATTCTGCTTTGCACTCTTAGCATCACACTCACTACACTCTCCTTGTGCATCTTCACTTTGAAAAATTAATTTTAAACGATAATTTTTTAAGAACACAATTCACCTCCCTCTTAGGTTACCATCTGGGCCAATAATTGGTATCACAGCTAGTGCTCATCCTTGCTTGATCTAACAATTAAGAGCTAAAGATCCAAATGACAGCTCAAGCTGGTTCTTCTTTTTTTTAGGGACAATCCATAAATCAACCACCCTTGTTTAATGGCACAAACTATTCATATTGGAAAGCTAGAATGAGGATTTTCATTCAAGCTTTAGACTATGAGTTATGGAGTGTCATTATCAATGATCCTAGCACTTCCACACACTTAGTTGATGGATCCATTACTCCTAAGCCCAAAAGGGATTGGAATGAAAATGATCAAATAATGGCCCAGCTCAATACCAAGGCCATGAATGTCCTATACTGCTCCTTGGATGCAAATGAATTTAATAGAATATCCACTTATATCTTAGCCAAAGAGATATGGGATCGGTTGAAAGTTACTCATGAAGGTACCAACCAAGTTAAAGAATCTAATATTAATATTCTTGTGCATAAATATGAACTCTTTAATATGGATCAAAATGAATCTATCACATGCATGTATACTAGGTTTACTGACATAGTGAATGGATTGAAAAGTCTTGATAAGACCTATACTAACTCTGAATTAGTTCGAAAAATTCTTAGGTCTCTTCCAAGAACATGGAAATTTAAAGTGACAACAATCTAAGAAGCCAAAGATCTGAACAGTCTACCTTTGGAGGAGCTCCTTAGATCCCTTATGACCCATGAACTTACAATTAAGCAGCATCAAGAATATGACGTGAAGAAGAAGCGGACTATCACACTTAAAGCTGCAGAAAATGAAAAGAGCAGTAGTGAAGAAGATGAAGACGATGATGAAACCGCTCTCCTTGCAAAGAAATTTAAGAAATTTATGCAAAGAAGGAGACCCTTCCACAAGAGAAAGATTGGTATTAAGATGAAAGGAGAAAAGGAAAAAGATAAGGATAAAGAGAAAGATCCCTTGATATATTACGAATGCAAAAAGCCAGGACACTTCAGATCCGAATGTCCTCAACTTAAGAAGGGATACAAAAAGAAAAGGAAAGCGTATGCTGCAACTTGGAGCGATAGTGAGAAATCTTCATCCGAAGATGATTAATAAGAAGTTGCCAACATATGTCTCATGGAAAATAATGAAGATGAGGTAAATTCTGAAACCCTCAATTATGATTTCACATTTAATGAATTATATGATGCTTTCAATGAATTGCTTAGTGACTGCAAAGTTTTAAGAATAAAGAACAAAATATTTAAAACTGAAAATCTAGATCTTCTTAAAAAGAAAGATAAATTTGTTCTTAAAATTGAAAAGATAAAATCTAAAAAGTAAGATATGCTAAAGGAAAAAGAATTGATGTCTACTAAAAATCTAAATTTAAAGAAAGAAATTGAAAAATATAAAAATATTATTGATAAATTTACTAATAGCTCGAAAAAGCTTAACTTACTTTTAAACAATCAAAGAGCTATTTTTGATAAAGCTGGTTTAGGTTATACACCACACAAAAAGAAAAAATTTGTTAACAATTTCTTTATAAGGAAATCTATTGAAAAAGATATTTCTTGTTTTCACCATGGCATGAAAGGGCATAAATCTTATGTGTGCAATCACAAAATGTCTCATATGGATATTCGTCATAGAAGTAAATTGATTTGGGTTCCAAAAGGAATTATATTTACTGCTACTAACCATGAAGGACCCAAGAAAGCTTGGGTGTCTAAACATAAGATATGATTTCTTTGCAGGAGTGTTTTGCAGCCAAAGGATCAAAAAGGAAATGATATATTAATAGTGGCTGCTCAAGACACATGACGGGTGACAAAGAGCAATTCATCATCCTTAAAGCTAAAAGAGGAGGAGTGGTAACGTTTGAAGATAATGGTAAAGGCCACATCATAGGCTTGCTAAAATTTAGATCACTCCATCCACTTTTATTGATAATGTATTATATGTAGATGGATTAAAACATAACTTAATTAGCATTAGCCAACTATGCAATAAAGGTTTCAAAGTTTTCTTTGAAGCATCTATCTGCACTATATCGAATCCCTTTGACAATAGCATTATATTTATCAAAAATAGAAATGGCAATGTATACTTAATTGATATGGACAATCTATCTACAAGTAACCATTGCCTAATTACTGATGATGCTAAAGTAAATGAGATTGGATGGCTATGGCACCGTAGATTAGGTCACGCAAGCACATACTTGATTTCAAAATTACTTAGAATGGATTTAGTTAAAGGTCTTCCAAAATTAGATTTTGAAAACAATAGAGTTTGTGATGCATGCCAATTTAGAAAACAAACTAGGAATTCTTTTAAATCTAAAAATATTATTTTCACTTCTAGGCCACTCGAGCTACTACACATGAACCTTTTTGGCCTACTAGAACCACTAGTTTAGGAGGAAAAAAATATGATCTTATGATAGTAGATGATTACTCTAGATTCACTTGGGTATTATTTTTAGCTCAAAAAGATGAGACTTTCTTGATATTTTTAAAATTCTTCAAGAAAGTCACAAACGAGAAAAATACCACCATAGTGTCTCTTAGAAGTGATCATGGGACTGAATTTGAAAATCATTTATTTGAAAACTTCTACATTAAAAATGGCATTCATCATAATTTTTAGCACCTAGGACATCTCAATAGAATGGAGTTATAGAAAGAAAAAATAAGACTCTAGAAGACATGGCCTGTACCATGCTAGGCAAAAGCCAACTCCCAAAATATTTTTGGGTGAAAGCAATAGACACAGCATATTACATCCTAAACAGAGCCTTAATTAGATCAATCCTTAATAAAACTTCCTACGAATTATAGCATGATAGAAACCCAATATTAGTTATTTTCATACATTTGGTTATAGATGTTTCATTCATAATAATGGTAAAGACAATCTTGGAAAGTTTGACGCTAAATTAGATGAAGGTATATTCTTAGGTTATTCCACATCTAGCAAAGCATAGAGAGTATTTAATAAGAAGTATCTGATTGTAGAAGAGTCAATTCATGTAGTGTTTGATGAGTCTTTAGCATCAAGTTCTGAAAAGAAAGATGATGAGGAAGATACTAACTTACTTGAAAGAGATTTTGAAAAATTAAATATCGATATATCTTTAGATCATGAACCTGAAGCTAAGGGTGATGACTCACCTAAGGATGATGGTATTGATACTACTCGTAATGATACAGATCTATCTAGAGATTGGAAATATGCTTATGGTCATCCAAAGGACTTAATCATAGGCGATCCATCTCAAGGTGTAAGAACTAGATCATCCATGAGAAATATCAATAATCATCTTGCATTTGTGTCTTATATAGAACCCAAGACAATTGAGGAAGCCAAAAAGGATAGTAATTGGATGTTAGCCATGCAAGAAGAATTAAATCAATTTACTAGGAATAAGGTATGGATCCTAGTTGATAGACCCAAAGATCATCCAGTTATAGGATCCAAATGGGTATTTAGAAATAAATTAGATAAAAATGGCATTATTATTAGAAATAAAGCTAGATTAGTTGCAAAGGGATATAATCAGGAAGAAGGTATTAATTTTGATGAAACCTTTGTACCTATTGCTAGATTAGACGCCATTAGGCTGTTACTTGCATTTGCATATTGCATGAACTTTAATTTATTCCAAATGGATGTAAAAAGTACATTCTTAAATGATTTTATAAATGAGAAAGTTTATGTTGAACAACCACCTAGTTTTGAAGATCATAAATTTCTAAAACATATTTTTAAACTACATAAAATACTTTATGGTTTAAAGCAAGCACCTAGAACTTGGTATGATAGGTTGAGTAAATTTTTGATTGAAAATGATTTTTCTAGAGCAAATGTTAATAAAACCCTATTTTTGAAAAGAAAAGAAAAAAATTTATTAGTAGTACAAATTTATGTTGATAATATAGTATTTGGTGCTACTAACAATCTTTTTTGTCAAGATTTTGCAAAGTTAATGCATGGAAAATTTAAAATGAGCATAATGGAAGAACTAAACTTCTTCCTTGTACTTCAAATCAAACAAGAAAGAGAAGGGATTTTCATCAACCAAACAAAGTATATTAAGGAGATTCTTAAGAAGTTTTGTATGAAATCTGTTAAATCTCTTGGCACACCAATGAGTCCTTCATGCAAACTCGATAAAGATGAAGATGTAAGAAAGTAGATCAAAAGCATTATAGAGGTATGATTGGTTCTCTACTTTATTTAACAGCCAGTAGACCTGATATTATGTTTGTTGTATGTTTATGCGCTAGATATTAATCTGATCTTAAAGAATCTCATTTAATTGTTGTAAAGAGAATTTTTAGATATTTAAGTGGAACTAAAAATGTAGGATTATATTACTCTAGAGATTCAACACTAAATCTGATTGCATATTCTGATTCTAACTTTGCTAGTTGTAAATTAGATAGAAAAAGTATAAGTGGTGCATGCCAATTCTTAGGCAGTAACTTAATCTATTGGTTTAGCAAAAAGCAAAATTTAGTTGCATTATGACCATCTGATACTACCAAAAGATTATCCTTCATCAATCTCTATGTAAGTGCTAAACCATGACCGGTTGAAAGTGTAATGATGAGAACAAGCTGAATCCAAGGTTCACATCTCTGTATTGTGCCTATGACCATCTGATACCACCAAAAGATTATCCTTCACCTTCTGATTTACAATTATACTCACAGACTCGGATCCTTTCTTTTCTTCCTTCTAATTTTTTTCTCTTAGGACAATCCCTCTTGAAATGTCCTACCTCACTATACTTGTAGCACGTATCCTCTCTCTTGCCTTTTCTGAACTTTAACCATCCCCTAGGCCTGCTTTTGTCCCTGCCTCTGCCTAACCTTTTTTCAATTGATAGATCCTCTTGGAAAATAGCTTCTTTGGTCATCTTCTTTCTCTGCTCATTCATCCGAAGTACTAAAATAATATCTTCATAGAACAGTATCTCCTTTTCATAGTGTAACGTCATGACCAATGAGTCATATGATATGAGCAGTGAACACAATAGTAGAAGTACCTTATCTTTCTCCTCCATCTTGATCCCGACATTCAGCAATTCATTACTCATTTGGTTGAACATCTTGATATGGGCCAACACATCTTCACCTTTTACCATATGAAGGCTATAGAGGCGCTTCTTCAACATCAACTTGTTACACATATTCTTTTCCATGTAGAGGGTGTGCAACTTTATCCAAAGTCCCTTCGGGGTTTTCACCTTTAGCACCAAATAGAGGACTGAATATGCTAGACATCCTTTAATCGCTGAGTATTCTTTCTTCTCTATCGATATCCACTGTTTGTCTGTCATCCCATCTTGCCTTTCTTTCAAAGCCAGATCTAAACCTTGCTACATAAGAAGGTCCTCTATCCGGATGTTCCATATGGAGAAACTTTTCTTTCCATCAAACTTTCCAAAATTTATTTTTATGCTACTATCCATGGCCAGATTTCAACCAAAAAATAACATAAAAAATTTAAGAAAATTGAGAGGTACCTTGATGAGGCTTTGCTGAAATTTTTTTTCATCCCTTTGAACATCTCCAAATTTCTCCTTGCTGAACTAGGCTTTGATACCAACTGTTGATTAAGTAGTTGATGAACAACAGTGGGATCTCCTCACTGAAGAAATATCTTAGGCTTTCACCCTTTATTGCCAATGATCAAATTATAGCAATAATAAGTTGCTTATCCTTGAACCCTTTGGTCGTCATGGGTTCAAACCACGCTCAGCCCTCTTTTTTAATCCCTTTTTATTTTCTTATTTGGAACTTCTCACGAAGGTTGGATTAACTCCTCGTTGACTAACAAAGACCACTGTGCTCCCTTCATGCTCGTTTAGCTTCGTCCTTGGCTCCTCGTTGGGTCAACAAAGGCCACCGTCCGATTGCAATTCTTCGGAGGATCGCTAGATCCCACCAGCAAGCTACCCCATGCAAATCCAATGCCCTGGGGATGCCGAACGCTTCTCCACGCTATGCGATCACGAGAGCAGCACCACTGCCCTCCTGCAAATCCTCACAGAGATGAAATCATGAACAAAAGGAGGGGAGAAGATGGAGAGGTGATGAGAGAAATTTTTGGGAGAAAAGAATCTGTTTCATTATTCATCCAAACCCTAGAAATCAGAGTTTAAATACATACCCAAATGGGCTTGGCTCAGACTCAATAAAAACTCCCATGGACTAACCCAATAAGATTCAAATAACCCCCAAGCTCGTGTATACTCATAACTTGATTTAATCTCAACCCTTGGACTCACACCCAACCCAATACAAGTTAGCCTAACCTAAGCCTTGATAGCACCACATCAGGCCCAACAATTTGTATTTAAGGTAAACAAACTAAACACAGTAAGAAAGGGGCCACAAGAAGTATACAATTTCTTGAGATTATACACACTGATATATGTGGACCTTTCGATACTCCATCTTTTAGTGAAGAAAATTATTTTATCACTTTTATTGATGATTTTTCATATTATGATTATTTTATCTATTTCATGAAAAATCTTAATATGTTAAAGCTCTTGAGATATTCATTAATAAAGTTGAGAGGCAATTAGATAAAAACATGAAAATTGTAAGGTCAAATAGAGATGGTGAATACTATGAAAAATATGATGAGTCTGGATAATGTCCAGGTCCATTTGTTAAATTCCTAGAAAAATGAGGCATATGTGAGCAATACACTATGCCAAGTACACCATAACAAAATGGTGTTGCAGAAAGACGTAATCGTACATTAATAGATATGGTTAGGAGTATGTTAAGTTATTCATCTTTACCCTTATTTTTGTGGATGCATGCATTAAAGACTGCTATGTATATCCTAAATAGGGTTCCTAGTAAGGCAGTTCCAAAAATACCTTTTAAGTTGTGGAAAAGAAGAAAACATAATTTGAGACACTTGCATGTTTGGGGTTACCTGGCAAAAGTCAAAACTTATAATCCACATAAAAAGAAATTATATTTTTAGACGTTCAATGGTTATTTCATTGGTTATCCTGAAAAATTCAAAGGGTATAGATTTTATTGTCCTACCCATAGTACGAGAATTGTAAAATCTAAAAATGCTAGGTTCATTAAGAATGGTAAAATAAGCGGAAGTGGAGAATCATGTAATGTGGTTATTAAAGAGGATAGGGTAGAAGTTCCTTTACCTGTCACTTCCAAAGTTGTTCCGACTATTATTGTATAGTCTAACAATGATCAAGAGCAACAAGTGAATGACCAATGACTCCATAATGGTCTTGTTTCTGATGAACCTGAATTAGTTAAACCATAAGGAGAATTTATTAGAAGATCTCAAAGAGAAAGGCAATCTATTGTTTTTGATGACTGTGGTTTATCTACAAGAGTCAGGGATGGACTTGAAATTTGATAATGATGCAATTTTGATCCAGTTTCTTTTTCAGAAGCCATAGAAAGTACTAATTTTGCTAAGAGGTTTAATGCCATAGAAGATGAGTTGAAATCTATGGATCAAAATCAAGTTTGTAATCTTGTTGATTTGCTTGAAGGTTGTAAGAAAATTGGGTTTAAATGGGTCTTTAAGACTAAACGTGACTCCAAGGCAATATCAAAGAATACAAGGCTTGGCTTGTTGCCAAAGGTTTTACTCAAAATGAGGGCATAGACTATAAGGAGACTTTTTCATCGGTCTCTAAGAAAGACTCACTCAGAATTATTATGGCATTAGTGGCTCATTTTAACATAGAGTTATACTAAATGATGTAAAAACTACTTTTCTTAATGGGAATTTAAAAGAGAAAGTCTATATGAACCTACCTAAAGGTTTTTCAATTAAAGAAAAGAAGCATATGGTGCATAAGATAAAGAAATCAATATACGGACTCAAACAAGCTTTTCGACAATGGTATCTTAAGTTTAACGATATCATTACTTCTTTTAGATTTTAAAAAAATGCTTTTGATCAATGTATATATATGAAGGTCAGTGGGAGCAAGTTTATTTTCTTAGTTTTGTATGTTGATGATATTTTGCTTGATTCTAACGATTTTGGTTTGTTACATTAAATTAATATTTTTTCTATGAACTTTAAAATGAAAGATATGGGTGAGGTAGCTTATGTGATAGGAATTGAAATATTTTGTGATAGATTATAAGGATTGTTAGGGTTATTTCAAAAAAGATATATTAATAAAGTCTAGAAAAGTTTAAGATGGATAAATGTCCAGCAAGTATAGTTCCAATTCAGAGGGGGAACAAATTTAGTCTTACGCAATGTCCAAAGAATAAATTGGAACGACCGCAAATAAAAAATATTTCTTATGTATATGTTATTAGGAGTTTGTTTTATGCTCAAGCTTGTACTAAACCCGACATTAGTTTTATTGTTGGAATGTTGGGAAAATATCAAAGTAATGCAAGAATAGATCATTGGAAAGCCAAAAAAAAGTTCTTAGGTATTTGCAAGGAACAAAGGACCACATGTTCACTTATAAAAGATATGATTAACTGGAAGTGATCGATTATTTAGATTCAAACTTCGTCGGATGTACTGATATTAGAAAATCTATATGGATACATGTTTCTTTTAGCTGGAGGAGTAATATCATGGAAGAGTACAAAGCAGTTTGTCATTATTGCATCCACTATGGAGGCCGAATTCATGGCATGCTTTAAGGTCACGAGTCATGGGTTATGGTTGCAAAATTTTATTTCAAACTTGAAATTATCAATAGTATGGTCATGCCGCTAAAAGTTTACTGTGATAATATCGTAGTAGTCTTCTTTGCTAAAAACGATAAGTATTCTCATGGTGCAAAATGTATGGATATTAAATATGTAGTTGTCAAGCAAGAGGTTCGGGAATATAAAGTGTCAATTGAACGAATTTGCACTAATCTCATGATTATAGATCCTTAAATAAAAGGATTGCTGCCTAAAATATTTTATAAATATGTTGAAAGAATGGGTGTTATTAGACGCCATCATTGATAATAGATTATGTTTTCCTATAAGTTTAATAATACGATACTTTGAGCTCACTTATTGAGTTTCTAATATATCTTGGTTTTATTTTGTATGCATGATTGTTATAAATAAAGGTTTGACATGATAATCTTAATGAAGACATTATAGTTGGACCATTATTATACCTTTCTCTTATAGATCAAATTAAATGGGAGGCTATTATTGTGGTACATGGAAGGGACTATATTGATTTCATGACATACAATCGCCATGACCCGCTTAGTTTTTCCACTTAATTATGATGTATTATGACAGCCAACTTAAAATTGATTTTTTTTAGTATGATTTCTTTGTGCACATTATAGTAGTCTTATTAAACCATGAAAAGAATATCATATGAACCAAGTGGGATGTAAAAATTATGTGACCCATATGATTAATTTAAAGTATTTATTTAAATGATTTAATAAATTATTTAAATGCTAAAAATGTTATTGGCTTGAAAGGATATAACTCTTATAAAAAAGGTATAACTCTTACGAAGAGATGCAACTCTTTATGAATAGATGTCTCGGTATCTTATGAAAGGATGCGTAGATATAACACCGTGAAAAGGTACAATTCTTCATAAATAAATATGTCTGTATGAAAGGATGACAACCTTGATGGAACGTACCTATTTATTATCTATAAAATAAGAGTCTAATCCTCTTTTCATGGCATTACTTCCCATCCGTCAAAGGAAAGTATCTAAATGAATTTTAAAGAAAAGTTTGAGAATCAAAAGTACTTTAAGATTGTTTGCTCTGGTTCATGCTTTAAGATTAGTGCTCAATCTTCTTTTTTTCGATCTTAGGCGTCTGTTGCTCGATTTTGATCATCTTTCGGTGGATGATGGCTGCTGGCAACTCCGTCCCTTGACCGGTGGTGATCAGCGAAAGGCCCCTGCTGCTGCCTCTCGTCGACCGAACGGAAGTTCGTTCTTATGGTCATCTTCGGAGCCATCGTCGAATGAAATCGCTGCACTGGAGAAGCTTTTCCCTGATGTTATCCAGCTTCCCACCGTGGTGATTGATCAGGAGATTACGGATTGGTCTCAACTGGGGTTGATAGTGCGCTGTCTCTCTCGCTGGGTTCCCTCTGAGGCTGTCATCCGAGAGCTTCGTAGAGGAGGTATCGATGGAGGGATTAAGATTATTGGCCTTGCCTATCGCACCTTCCTACTGAAATTTGATCTCCAGGCTGCTCATGACACTGTGTTGTCGTAGCCGTGGATTGTTAACGGCCAGCCTCTTGTTGCGGAGGCATGGCGTCCAGGTTTCATCCCTACTGAAGATGCTCTGCACCAAGCTCTGCTCTGGATTCGGCTTCCCAAGTTGCCGATTGAGCTTTGGACGGATGAGTCCCTTCGAGCAATCCTATCTGTTGCTGGCCAGTATGTGTGCATGGATTCTTCTACGAAGGAGAAGAGGTGGGGAGGCTATGCTCGGGCATGTGTCAGAATCGATTTGAGCCAGCCCCTCCGCCCTGGTGCTCGTTTCAGAGCGATAGGGACCCCCTTTTGGCAACAGTTTGTATACGAACATGTTGATGGAATTTGCTCCCTGTGTGGATCCCTCCACCTCTCCGAGCCGTGTTCTTCATCCAAGGAATCAGCTGGGGTGGATCAGTCGTCTTCTGATGTGCCTCGATTTGGTCCATGGATGTCTGCTCTCCGGATTCGTCGTCAAGCTCCGGTTGAGGATTCCAGTCATCCTGTGCGAATGGAAGGGTCGTCGGGTATGGTCAAGTCTAGCCCTTTGGATGGGGAGGACGGGTGGATGCTTCCGAGGAAGACCTCCAGGAGGAGGGTCACTGCTTCAATTTCTCCTCAAGGTGCTGTTTTTCCTTCAGATAAACTCCCTAAACTCGACGCTGGACCGTGCCGGTTACTGTAGCTGAGCAATGTGAAGCTTCTAATGCTTCAGTGTTGGCTTCAAGGGGATTTAAGGTTCTTGTGAACCATTTTGAGTCTCAGAAGGATCCTAAGGGCCTGAGGAAGTCTCAACTCGTAAAGCCTCTAAGACTCCTAGTCAGGTGGAGGATTTCCAATTTGCTGCAACTGCCCCTGATGCTATGTCTGAATTTCCCTCTAAATCAATTGAGGTGTCCTCTGGGATATTGGCAGATAACCCTTTTGGCCTTTTGGGTTCGGATCGTTGGGTCGGGTGTTCCAAGACTCGGGAGGATGCTAATCCTACATCTCTTAAACGGGACCGACCTGCTGTGTCTGCTGGCCCCAAAGTTATTTCTAAGGAAGCAAAAGGCAAGAGCAGTCGGTCTTCCTCAGGTAAAGCCCACTCTGTGGCTTTAGTTCTTCCCTATGGATCATCCCCCCGCCGGGCAAATTGTGATCATGATGCTATGGTCTCTTCTCTTAAGAAGGTGATTCGAGCTGAGGAGGATGTTGTAGCCATGGATTTCTCTCGGCAGTCGGACCTTGTGACTCAGGTCGGCTGTCCTTCGTCCGAGGATGGTTTAGCGGTTCAGGGCCTGGTTTCTGGAGATCATTCTGATATGGAGTTGGCTAGAGCCAAGGATGGGGCCCATGTGACCCCTTGACCTGGTTTTTTTCTTTATGAAGATTCTTATTTGGAATGTTCGAGGAGCGTTGAAACATTCCTTTCGCTCCTCCTTTACTCGGTTATTGCAGCTTCATCAGTTTGATATCTGTGTTTTGATGGAAACTTGCCTTTCGGGTTTCAGTCTTCAGCGGTTCCGACGGAGAGTTTCCCGGTGTTGGTCTTCTTATGCTGTGGAATCTAATAGTCTTTCTGGAGGTATTCTGGCACTTTGGCGGGAGCCTTCCATCCGTATTAATGCTTTTCATAGTTGTACTCAACAGGTAGCCCTGGTTATTTCGAAGGGGATTACTCCGCCTTGGCTGCTTCTTGGCATCTATGCTAGTACGGACTACAGGGAGAGGCGCTATCTATGGTCCGAGATACTCACACTCTTAGGCCAGGGTTTTCCTACGCTTATTGCCAGAGATTTTAATTGTATTGTGGACGCATCGGAGAAGCGGGGGGGGGGGGGGCGTCGGTTTGTGGATTCCTCGAATTCTTCTGAGTTCTGCTCTTTTCTTTCCACTGCTAGGGTTGTGGATTTGGGGTTTTCTGGCTCTCGGTTTACATGGTGCAATAATCGCCGGGGAACTGCTCGGGTGTGGGAGCGCATTGACCGAGCTTTGGCTTCTCCTAGTTGGATGCAGTTCTTTCCCGGCGCTACTATTTCTCATTTACCTCGGATTGCGTCTGACCACTGCCCTCTTCTGATCTCTACGGCATCATCCACTCGGCCTCCGAGGCCGTTTTGGTTTGAGCAGTTTTGGACTTCTTACTCTTCGGCCCGAGCTATTATCTGTCAGGTTTGGCGGATGCCGGTTAGAGGAAGTTCTACCTACCGTCTCTCCTGCCACCTTGAATTAGTGAAGCGCAGGCTCCTAAGATGGGCAGGAGAGAGGTGGGCGATCTTGTTCAGCGTATTCAATCTGTGGAAGCTGACATTGCTTTGCTTCAGGCGAGGGAGGATTCGGATAGCTGCCTCTCTGAGTTAGATCTCCAGACTCTCCGTCGGAATTTGTCTTTACACCATTCCTTACTTAGTCAGCATGAGACTTATTGGCGACAGCGGTCCCGGATTCAATGGCTTCAGGAGGGTGACCGGAATACCAGGTTCTTTCATCAGGCTACTGTGGCCCAGCGGGCTGCCAATCGGATCCGGTATATCAGTGATGAGAATGGTCATATTGTGGAGGATGAGGAGACTATTCAAGAGCAGATTGTCCATTATTTTCAGTCCCGTTGGTCGGAGGTGTCTGCCAGTGGTTGCCCCATTTCTCCTGTTCCCCTGGCTGCCCAGGTTTCTGAGGATGATAATGCTATGCTTTTGAGGGAGGTCTCGGCGGAGGAGATTCGATCTGCTATTTGGGTTCTGGGCCCTGATAAGGTCCCTGATCCTGACGGGTTTCCTCCCTTCTTCTTCCGACACTACTGGGATATTATCGGGCCGGATGGTTATGGCTATTTAGATGGTTTTCTCATCTAAAGTTCTTCCTCCTGAGTGGCAGCGTACTTTTATCTCTCTTATCCCTAAGAGGTCGACGGCTTCTCTTCCCCAGCATTATCGGCCTATCAGTTTGTGCACCACCCTTTATAAAGTCTGTGCTCGCCTCTTGGTCACCCGGCTTCAGGAAGTGATTCCCCGCCTTATGTCTCTGGAACAGGGGGCTTTCATCCGTGGTCGTAGCATCACTGATAATGCTCTCATTGCCCAAGAATTCATGCACGACCTTCATCGGGCGATTGGTAGAAGGGCTCTTATGGCCATCCAGTTGGACATGGAGAGAGCTTATGATAGGATCAGTTGGACTTTTCTTCGGCAGACTCTTCAGGAGTTTTGTTTTGATGATCTCTTCATTGATTGGGTTATGGTATGTGTGTAGGGGCCGACCTTTTTCATCCTCATCAATGGAGGTCCTTCGGGTTTTTTCTCAACAGCTGGGGGGCTTCGGCAGGGTTGCCCTCTTTCTCCTTTCATGTTCATTCTCTGTGCTGATGATTTGTCACGCACTTTTGCTCAGGCTGTTAGAGCGTCTATGTTGCAGCCTTATATGCCTGGGCCCCAAGGCCCCCTCTTACTCACTAGCTCTTTGCAGACGATTGTGTTCTACTTAGCCTAGCTTCTATTCAGAATGCGGCGATTTACTCTGCTATCCTTCAAGCTTATTGCCAAGCTTCCGGTCAGCGGGTCAATCTACATAAATCTGTCCTTTGCTTTAACCCGTCGACCTCTTCTCGTTGTCGGACTGTGATCTCCCAATTGTTAGGGATCTCTTCCCATTCTGATCACCTATCCTACCTTGGGATCCCTATTTCGGGGCATCTTCCTTGGCAAACTGATTTCGGGGATCTTGATCGTCGAATTTCTGATCGGTTGGGCAGGTGGCAGGCTTCCAGCCTCTCGATGATGGGTCGGATTATGTTGATTCGATCCATCCTCACCTCATTTCCCCTTTACCTCTTATCTAACACCCTGATTCCGGTTATCTGTCTGCACCGGATTGAGAGGCATTTTCGGGATTTTCTCTGGGGCTCGAGTCAGGGTGGCCATGGTATTCATCTCCTTTCATGTGATACTATTTGTCTGCCTATTCGAGAGGGTGGGCTGGGGATTCAGTCTCTGGTCCTTCGTCGGGAAGCTCTATTTGCGAGGCATGCCTCTAGATTTCTGTTGGATCCTCATTATTTTTGGAGTATTGTTATGAGAGGTAGATATGGTGCCTGGTCTTCTTATTCGATTTCCCGTACTTCTCGTGGCTGCTCTCTATTTTGGTGGGCGATTTGTCAGGCTGCCCCTTCTATTATGCCCGATATTCATTGGATGATTGGGGATGGGAGATCTATCGATGTTACTCAGGATAGTTGGATTGCAGCCATTCCTCTATCCCACTGGCCGACCTTTATTAGTACTGATGTTGACCCCTCTATGCCAGTGGCTTCTTTGATTTGCTAGGACAGTAATGTATGGAATGCTTCCACTGTTTTCCGACTCTTTGGGGCAGAGCTTGCGCAGAGGATTCTTGCCATTCCACTTGCCCCCTCAGCTGACTCGGATACCAGACTCTGGCGGTGCTCCTGCCTCTCTCATGCTCCTACTAGAGATCTAGTTGACTGTTTCCATTCTCGGATTTCAGGGTTGGATGATGTTGAGTGGATCTGGCGTTTGCCTATCCACCCCAGGATTTGGCTCTTCTTGTGGAAGCTTCAGTGGAACCGCCTTCCTACCTGTGCTCTGCTGGCCGGCCGTGGTCTCCTCATTATGCCTCTCTGCCCAATCTGTGGGCTTGAGGATGAGTCGGTTGATCATGTTATCTTTACTTGCTCTCGAGCTATGAGGATCTGGCAGCAGATGCCGTTTACCCCATGGGTGCTGAGGACGGACCCATTCGGCTTTCTTTCTTGCATGTCATTCATCTTGCTGCTCAGAGTGGACTGGGCACCCAGAGTGCTGTCTCAGCTTATTTGGCTTATCATATTTGGCTCACTAGGAACCAGATGGTTTTCTCTGAAGAGACTGTTCCATCCCATATGATTATCAGAAAGGCTGTTCTTCTTGCCAAGGAGTATGGCCACTCTTATCTTGCTGTTCACTCTGTCCGACCCGGTCTTTAGAACTCCCCTGCTGCTTCGGCAGCGCACCGTTCTATGGTCTTTGTTTCTTGGGAGCCCCCACCCCGGGTTATGTTAAAGTGAACTTTGATGGCTCTATCTTCGATCGTATTGCTGGGTCCAGCTTTGTTATTAGGGGTCATGAGGGTGAGCTTCTTGCAGCCGGTGGCCATGGTTCCCTTGATTTATCGGTCCCTATGGCGGAGCTTCAGGCTGCATGGGCTGAAATCAATTATGTTGTTCGTTATCTGGCCTCGAGCAGATTGATTATTGAGGGAGATTCTCTCACGGTTATTCGATGGATTTATCGGGATGTGGGTCTTCATTCCACCAATCCCCTACTCCGTGCAATTTGGGACTCTCTTCGGATTACAACGGTGCCTCTGATTCGCCATGTTTATAGGGAAGCCAATGCGGCGGCTGATTGTGTTGCGAATGTTGCAGCTCGCCATCCAGGCCCTTGGGATTGGCATATGGGTGACCCATGCCCTTTTATTTTGCAGCAAATCATGTACTCCGACTTCTTGGGTTTGACTCACGCCAGACTGGTGTGATTGCCCGCTTGTAACGAAAAAAAGGAAAGTTTCTAGAGGGTCTAGAGGGAGAAACTCATATTTACTCCTTCAAATTTTCACTACAGTGGTCTTTTTGAAATTAGATCAATGGACCAAGGTATGCCTTTAACTATACTAAAGTGAAAATTATGATGGTCTAAAATTATTGGGAATTGATAAAATGACAGTTTAACATTGGGTTCAAAGAATATTGAGTACATTTCTTGATGGACAAGGATATATGAAACTAATTCTAAATATTTGAGAAACGACTAGATGTTAATGATGATTACATGTATAAATTATGCCTAAAGTAGAATGTCTATTTTATATACGAGGCAAATATTGGTCCCTTCCTCGTTTAGGTATTATTTAGAGTGCAAATTAGGTCCAAGAAGATCCATAAAGTTGATCCCAAATAACTATGAAATGATTGGATGTTCATGATCGCGCACTTAGATCATGCCTAAAGTAGAAAGTCTATTTGTAGCATGAGTACGTCATTCACTAATTGATTCAATTTTGGACCTGCTAAAAAAATTGAGCGCATTGGTATTTTTATTTATAATATGTTTACATAATTTGCTTCATGCTAGCTTTAAACTAGAAATGGAATGCTGCAACTCGTGCGCCGAATTTAAAGTGGAAAGGAGACTGTTATGCTTTCACTAATACCATCTGATTCCTATGCGTGGTTGGTGTGGTAATTAGTCAAGCTCCTCTCATCTACCATGTCCCCAGGTGGCCCCATTGTTCATAACGAAGGTTTGGGCCGAACAAGGGAGACAGCGAAGGAATGAACGATGAGGGCTTTCGAAATGAAGGGCTAGGGTTTTCATTAATCATTCGGTGTATAAAGTTATGCATCGAATATAACTATTAATCATGCGCTTGCATGAGTGCATAATCATGACCCAATGAGCTATGATACATTTTACATATATGTTCATATGAGCACGCAATCAATCAGAGGCTCTGTGCCTGTTTCGTGCACGAAGGCTTTTCCTTTCAGTGAGAGGACTCGCGGGAGCTTCATTGATATAAAACAAAAATAATAATTGTTATATATATATAAAAAACACCATAGCCGGTCCTACGTTGACCCTGTACTGTAGCAGGAGAAATGATTCTAGCATGATTGGCAACTCCTGCGACACGTTGCAAATCAGCAGCAAGTCTTCGGCAGACTTGCTCCTCGTGCTTTTGATTTTTCGTTGGGGGATTGGATTGATAGGCGCTAGTCGTGCCTTTTCTACGGCTTTAATGAATGTCTCAATATTATTCTATTCGTCAAAAATAATACTATCAGAAATCATTTTTTATTAACAATATCATTAAGAATATATTTCTTAAAAAATTATCAAAGAATTAGAAAGAAATTTTTAATTATATTTAAAATCTAGTTTAAGTAAAAAAAATTTAAAAGATTTGCTAGCGATATATTTTTTTCATAATTTTTTAAAAATTTGTAAAAAATAAATGAGTGATTATTTAAATAATTTTTAGTAAGAGATTTGTAAGAAAAGTTTGATCCTTTAGAGGAAATATTTTAAAATAAAAAAAAAATTAGAAAAAATTTTTTCTTAGAAATTTCTTAGTGATTTTAAAATTTTGTACCTAGCATGTCATTCTTTCACTAACATAAAAATAAAAGTCATAAGTAAAAATATTATATATTAATTTTTAATACTATTAATTAAATTAAAAAATTATTCATTCCTTTCTTTCTTTTAATTTATTCAAATCTTATCAAAATTATGGACTTACACCCTTTGTTGCTTTGAATTCTTTGATCACAAGTTCAAACCACTACTTTCACGCTTTATTAGGAGAAATCCGTTCCGTAATCAATTTATAATTAATTAGTCATTGAGAGTTTCTTTTTCTCACTAAGGGATTTTTTATCAAGAAAATTTGATTGATCTCTCAGTAATTATCAAAGAAATTATGAGGAAGACTTTCATCAACATCATATATTTCAAGGGATAAATTTTTCTTGAAAATCTCTCGATTAAACTCTTCATCAAAAAATTTTGACTTTCAGTGAGAAATTTTGTCCTTTATAAAAGATTAATTTCTAGTAGTGTAATAGCCAGCAATGATAATTGAGATTTGAGAGCCTCTTTTTCTTATGAAACGAAGATGCACCTTTACATCAAAAAGAAAAGAACTTTGAAACGGGCTAAAACTAGACTTCTTCCTGAAGAGAAGCCAAAGAAGACAAATGAACGGACTGAAGTTACTGGTTTATATGATTTATAGATTTCAACCACTATGAATGTTTCGGAAAATGTTGTACGTATATCTTAAAATAACAATTCTGAAAATATGGTCACAAAATAAAGCCAAGCCAAACTACGATTATTTACAGGCTAAAACTGCATGGACTATAATTACCTACATGTTATGTAAAGAACAAGAAAATGTTTTCTCTAGCTTCAAGTGGAATACGGAATTAGAGAAAACTAGTATTGGTAATAAAAAAAAATTTTCTCACTTAACTAGAGACATGACCGACTGTACCATAACATGCTTCTTTTTTGAAGAGAAAAAAAAGATATTAGAAAAAAAATGAAGATAGTGTTTAACAGAAAAATATTATTCATGGATAAGTAAGTATACGGGATAGAGTTTATCCTCTGGCTATTCGTAAGGATATTCCTTGACTATCTCATTCATCATATCAAATGCAAAAAGGTAAATATATAGGATAACTTTTTTACTCTTATTTGGATGGATAAATTTCTGTATTTTCTAGGGAATAAATTGAGAGAATAACCCATGGCATGGTTAACCATCGATTATTTCTTTGATTAACTTTATTTCCAGTTATTCCTTATAGCTATGGCTTTTAAAAATAAGGAAGAATATTTCTTCTTATTTTTTATTTTAAATATCATCTTTTATTTTTATTTCTAATATCCTTTCTTATTTTCTATTTCAAATTCTACCTAAACAATACGAAGGCCACTTCGAGACTTTTTCTAACGAAAAATTAAGAAGTTCCTATCATTCGTAGGACTTCTAGATTTTAATGCTCATGCTTAACTAATGTGTCGTACAAGCAAACGCAATATAGAGAGAGAGAGAGAGAGAGAGAGAGAGAGAGATTTTCTTCTGGAATTCGAAGAGGGGAAAAATTGTTAGGTTGGTACTACATAGTCTTGGAAATCACCTCAAGCACTCGTCGAAAATGTACAACATCGCATGATATGTTAAGAACTCCTTGCTGCCGGTACCCAAACTCCTCAGCTGCCATCTCCAGCAGAGCTACAAAACTTGGATGGTTGAAGACCTCGACTCTCACCAAAAACTTCTCCATCTCCTCCTTCGTTTCCCCGACGAGCACCGGAACGTATCCTTTCGGCACTCGTTGCCGTCCGCTCTTATCTTCTCCCACCGAGAGCTCTTGCTTCACCGGCGCCCGCTCCCTCCCCATGCCCACAGTGCTCTTACGCCAGCCCGCCATCCTCCCCCCTCCCATTTGGCCTAAATAACAAGCTAAATAAAGGGTACTACAAAGAGTACAGAGGAACCGGCCGGGGCTACTTAAAAGAAACGTGGCCGAGGGGAGAAAGGTGGACGTCCGTCTTTGACTGGGATGGCATATCCTCCGTACCGAGAGATGTTTAGATAGTGTTTGAAATAGGGATAAGAAAGAATATTTAAGAAATATCCCTTCTTATTTCCAAAAGTCATAAGTATAAGGGATAGCTGGGAATAAAGTTAACCAAAGGGATAATCCATGGTTAATCATGGAATATCCCCTTAATTTATTTCTTAGAGAATGCAGGAATAGCTGGTTATCCCTTCAAATAAAAGTAAAAAAAAGTTATCCTATAAATTTACCTTTTTGCATTTGATATGATCAATGGGATAGCCAAGGGATATCCCTAAGAATAGCTAGGGGACAAACTCTATTCCGTACACTTATCCATGAATAATATTTTTTCTATCAAACACTATCTTAATTACTAGACACAGCTGGTAGATGTTGTTCGTATTAGCTTTAGATTTAGGTGGAAGGTGGGGGGGGGGGGGGGGAGATTCGGGGGGATTATGAGCCACAAACTGTTGATACTTTTCTAAGACAATGAGGTGGAAGTCATATGTTGGACACTGTACGTTCTCTCATTCTAGAACCTCAATCCATGGCAGCTTTCGGCGTTTGACTGGACTTTGATGAAGGTAGCTAATAAGTCCAGTAATTGTCATGATCCGAATCATAGTTTTGAAAATCGGATCCAATTAACCAATCAAATCGGTCCAACAAAAACTGGTCATCAATTTTGAAAGAATCAATTTTTCCTTAATTTTTAGACTTTTAATTTTGATAAATAAAAAAATCAAAAAAATATTTGAATAGTTAAAAAAAGAAAACCAGTAAACAAGTGATCATGAGTTTGAAGTCTATAGCTAACATATTTATGTAGTTGAAAAATTAAGGATAAATTTTTTATATTTTTAATTTTTTTATTTGAATTAATATTTATATATTATTATTTATATATTATTAAATTAAAAATTAATTATGATATTATTTGATTTAATTAAATTAATTTATCTGATCAAACTAATTATTTTATGATTCAAATATCAAACCGATTTATTGTTGGATCAAATTATTAAAACGTTGGGTTTAATACGCTTGACTGCAACTTTGTTTTTATCGTGCATGAAACGTGTGGGCCGGGGCATACGGAAGCCAGTTGACCCTTGCATAAGCGTGACCCTTGCAAAACGTGTCGCACCGTTCGTTTCTTTGAAGAAGTTCGATGGTTGAATTTTGTGCTGCATGCTTCCCCCTTTTTTTATCCCTTCTTTTTAAAAAAAAAAATATAATATGACCACAGGACCTAGGCCTTTTAAATTTTGAAAGAAGCATCCACCAACTTAATTTGCTTTAGGTTCGCCTTCTTCTCTTACTCACAAAAGAGAAGGAAAAAAAAAAAAAAAGACCAACTTCGATTTGTAGTGCGCATGAGAAATTATTTAACTACGTACCATGAACCAACCTCGAGCCCTAGCTGGCCAAAGTTAGGTATTGGACATCTTTACCTTATCTTGAATGGATCATTAGTACAAAATAAAATAGTTTGAACAAGAAGTCATACATCTTCCAGCAAATCTTTTCTATTTTGTTAGATGAATACACTAAGATGAGAAAAAGAATGCAAATTAGAGATGATGTACTTTCTTTGCTCGATTGCAAATTGTATACTTCTATGAAATAAATCTCTTAAGACTCTCCCTGCATGATGGAGAAGTTGTTCATCTTCAAATGAGCTCTATCCATTATCTATTACAATTGTTATGCCCTAATCCATCATCCTGGATTCATATATTTTGTAGGATTTAATTCCATAAATTATGCCAAGCTTTTTTAAAAATTTTCAAAATCTCCAGAATAAATCTACCATAAAGCAATATGAGGCAGACCTAACATCTTTTATAGGCTCAAATTATCTAGGATGTGCACTCATGTGCCACGTCTTACCCGAGGCTAATAGTTCAAAGCATGATAAATTTTATGGTACTAGAGCGGATGAAGTCTGATGGGGCCAGTTGATCTAATGAAAAATAAAGACAATAATTTTTGGACGGCCCACCTTGACAGCGGCGTCCGTCTCAACGTTGGCCGCATCCCACCTCGATCTTGGCGTCGGTCGCGGCCCACTTTGACCTCAACATCCGCGACAGCCCACCTCGGCCTCGCCCCGCTCGGCCACCTCGGCTCCAGCCGGCCCCGGCTTCTCCTAACCGGCCCCAGCACTTTCCTAGTCGGCCCCAGCACTTTCCTAGCCGGCCCCCTACGTCTCCAAGATGGCCAGCCCCGGCACCTTCCCAAACGGCCCGGCATCTTCCTAGCCGGCCCCCTACGTCTCCAAACTGGCCGGCCTCGGCATCTTCCTAGCCGGCCCCCTACGTCTTCTTAGCCGGCCCCCTACGTCTCCAAGCTAGGCGGCCCCGGCACCTCCCAGCCGGCCCCGACACCTTCCTAGCCGGCCCCTACGTCTTCAAGCTGGCCGGCCCCGGTACCTTCCTAAGCGGCCCGACGTCTTTCTAGCCAGCCCCCTATGTCTCCAAGCTAGGCGGCCCCGGCACCTCCCAGTCGGCGCCGGCACTTTCCTAGCCGGCCCCCGACGTGACCAAGCTGGCTGGCCCCGACCCTTCCTGGTCGGCCCCGGCGTCTCCAAGCCCGCCGAGTCGGCCCTGACCCTTACTGGTCGGCCCTTCTCGATCCCGGCGTCTCCAAGCCCGCCGAGTCGGCCCCGGCCATTTCTGGCCAGCCCCTCTCGGCCCCGGCATTTCCGAGTTCTCCAAGCCCGCTGAGTCGGCCCCGACCCTTCCTGGTCGGCCCTTCTCGGCCCCGGTGTCTCCAAGCCCGCCGAGTTGGCCCCGGCCATTCCTGCCAGGCCCCTCTCGGCCTCAGCATCTCCGAGTTCTCCAAGCCCGCCGAGTCGGCGCCGACCCTTCCTGGTCGGCCCTTCTCGGCCCCGGCGTCTCCAAGCCCGCCGAGTCGGCTCCGGCCATTCCTGGCCGGCCCCTCTCGGCTCCGGCATCTTCGAGTTCTCCAAGCCCGCCGAGTCGGACCCGACCCTTCCTGGTCGGCCCTTCTCGGCCCTGGCGTCTCCAAGCCCGCCGAGTTGGCCTCGGCCATTCCTGGCTGGCCCATCTCGGCTTTGGCATCTCCGAGTTCTCCAAGCCCGCCGAGTCGGCCCCGACCCTTCCTGGTCAGCCCTTCTCGGCCCCGGCATCTCCAAGCCCGCCGAGTTGGCCCCGGCCATTCCTGGCAGGCCCCTCTCGGCCCCAGCATCTCCGAGTTCTCCAAGCCCACCGAGTCGGCCCCGACCCTTCCTGGTCGGCCCTTCTCGGCCCCGACGTCTCCAAGCCCATCGAGTCGGCCTCGGCCATTCCTGGCCGACCCCTCTCGGCCCCGGCATCTCCAAGTTCTCCAAGCCCGCCGAGTCGGCCCTGAACCTTCCTGGTCGGCCCTTCTCGGCCCCGGCGTCTCCAAGCCCACCGAGTCAGCCCCGACCATTCCTGGCAGGCCCCTCTCGACCCCGGCATCTCCGAGTTCTCCAAGCCCGCCGAGTCGGCCCCGACCCTTCCTCGTCGGCCCTTCTCGTCCCCAACGTCTCCAAGCGCGCCGAGTCGGCCCCAGCCATTCCTGGCCGGCCCCTCTCGACCCCGGCATCTTCGAGTTCTCCAAGCCCGCCGAGTCGGCCCCGGCCATTCCTGGCCAGCCCCTCTCAGCCCCGGTCTCCAAGCCCGCCGAGTCGGCCCCAGCCATTCCTGGCCTGTCCCGCCCGGCACTTCCTGGCCGGAGAGGTCGGCCCCGGCCGCCCCTGGCCAGCCGGGTTCAGCCTCGACTCCCCCGGGAGGTCAAGGTGTCCCAGTTCTCCCCAGCATGGCCCCAGCAGTTCAAGAAACCGCCTCTCTGACTCGCACCGCCTGACAATGCCAGGTCCACCTACTACTGGCCACGTTGTTGATGGGACTAAACCCAACAGCCCCGCTGGCTGATGGGACTTAGCCCACCAACCGCCGCTTTCTCCCTTTCCGATGAGACAGGACCCATCAACCAGCGCAGATTCATGCAACTCCCAAGAACTCCACAGACATTCCCTCCTCACAAAATCCCACGTGATCATATCAGGGTCAACCCCTATAAAAAGGTGAATCCACCCAGTAAATAGGTATGCGCGATAATCCCCAAAATCGCTGCCTTAGCGTTCAGGAAGGAATCCCTCCTCCCTGAGACCTCCTTTCTCATACTAAAAAGGGCTCACTCGAGCCCCTCTTCAGCTGTGACCTCAATTGCTAACTTGGGCATCGGAGGGTCCCACCGGAGAACCCTCTCCGGTCCTGGGCCTTTTCTGCAGGTAACCTGGTGAAGAAGAGCCTGGAGAAGCATTCCGTTCTCGACGTCCAGGATAGGTAATTGAGCGTCATCAGATTGGCGCGCCAGGTAGGGGATAAGAAAAAGTAGCGAACGTTCTCCCTGCGCTACATCTCGGTAGGCGGGACTCTCTCCCCCTCTTCTCTTCGAGAAGCCATGGTGGTGACGTGAGCTCAGGATGCCTCCGTCAGCTGTCCAGCGGGGCTCCCCCCGCCAACTAGGCAGCAGGAGGCCAATCCCCCTGCTACCAACCCTTCAATTGCCTGCCCACCGCCGGAGGCCATTGATTAAACAGCGGAGCGACTGGCGACTCTTTCCCAGCAAGTCCAGAATCTCACCGCCATGGTCCACGGACTCCAGCAACAACAGTCCGTGGCCACCCAGCATCAGACTGCTCCCCCCGCCAGTCAACAGTCGGCGAGGAGAGGTTCTCCTCGGTGGGAGGCCGGTCGGCGAGAGACCGACCGACGTCAAGTTTCCCCTAGGAAGCCTCGACGCGAGCCCTCCAAGCGGCCACGGTCCCCTGACCACGGCCCCAACAAATTTCCTCCCGAGCCACATCATCACGAGGAACCTAGACGGAAGTACCGACTTCCGTCTCCATCTCCTTCTGCCTCTTATTCTTCTTCTTCCTCCGAGCCATCTCGGAGGGCCCCGACGATCAGCCGCCAGGCGGAGGAACGCCTGGAGGAGTACAACAGGCGCCTCGACGAGCTCGCCAAGAAGATCAACCATCAGCCAGAGGAAGAGTTCGACACTCATCCTCCTTACACCCGCCGGATATTTGAGGAACCAGTCCCCTTCAGGTTCCGCTTTCCTCAGACAGACCCGTACGATGGTACGACGGATCCTCTCGATCATCTTGAGAGTTACAGAGCAATGATACAAATCCAGGGCGCTTCAAACGCCCTTCTCTGCAAAGCCTTCCCTGCTACCCTGCGGAAGGCCGCCCGTGCATGGCACTCACGCCTGCCCCCTCACAGCATCAACTCCTTCCGGGAGCTGGAGAAAGCCTTTCTAGCACACTTCGATGCCTGCCGACGAATCCCAAGGGTAGCCGACAGTCTTTTCTCCGTCCGTCAGAAGGAGGGAGAGTCTCTGCGGGACTTTGTGTCCCGGTTCAACGCCGCCGCCCTCGAGGTCTATCATATTGACGACGCGGTGGTAGCACTGGCATTGAAGCGGGGACTCCTCCCGTCCCGCTTCACTTTCTCCTTGGATAAGAAGCCCCCAAGCTCTTATTCCGATCTCCTCCTCCGAGCTCAGAAATACATCTGTGCGGATGAAGCCGACTTCACCCGCTGGGAATCTTCAAGAAACTCCAGCCACAAGCCCGCTCGCCCCAAGCCTAGCGGGCCCCCTCGAAACAGGCGAGCTGACCCGCCTCATCATTCTGAGAACAGGCGTCGGAGCCCCATCCCCGACGAGAGTAAGCTCACGCCTCTTCTAGCCCCTCGATCCCACATTCTGATGGAGATCGAGGGTGAGCCTTATCTTCAACGACCTCCTCCCATAAAGAAAGGTCCTCCCCATGACAAGAGCCGCTACTGCCGTTTCCACCGAGATTACGGCCACGATACCGATAGCTGCTACAACCTGAAGAGGGCCATCGAGGAGCTTATTCAACGGGGCTACCTCGGCAAATATGTCCAAAAGACACCACAGCCGCTGCCGGCCCTCATGGGGCCCCCGCCTGTCCAAGCCCCGGTCGACAATGCCCCCACTGAGCGGACGGTCGAAATGGTGTCCTGGGGATCAGCCTCTGCACCTAAACGATCGAGAGGAGAGGAGGCGCCGAGCAATGTAATCCCTGTGGGGGGGGACCTACTGTAGTGGAGAATGTAAACAATGAAGGCGTCGTCGTCTCCATGACGATCGCCAAGCACCCTGTAAAAAGGATATTAGTTGGTAGTGGCAGCTCAGCTGACATCCTTACTTATGATGCTTTTGTTCGAATGGGATTATCTGTGGACTCTCTCCAACCTGTGGCGGCCCCGTTAGTCGGGTTTACCGGGGACTTCGTAAGGGTCGAAAGTGAAATACATCTGCCTGTGACAGCCGGGACACCACCATGCCAAAGCACTGTGATCATGAAGTTCCTGGTCGTAAGGGTCCCCTTGGCGTACACTGCCATTCTCGGGCGTCCAGGTCTGAACCTTTTGGATGCAGTCATTTCCACCCGGCGTTTACTAGTGCAGTTCTCCACTAGTGAGGGAGTTGGTGAGATGCGCGGCGAGATCAGCCCGGTCCTGCCCTGTTATCACATGGCATCAAGTCCCCTGGAAGTTGAGCCAGCTCTAGATGCATCTGATCCCAGAGACTCCAGCCAAGGAGGAGAGCCAGCTGAGCACCTGCTAACCTTCCCCCTTGGGGAGGACCCGGCGAAGACCGTCCGCATCGGAGGACTCCTTCCCCTGGAGGACCGAGAGCGTCTCTTGGGTTTTTTAAGGGCTAACTTGGACATTTTCGCCTGGTCGGCATCTGACATGCCCGGCATCCCTTCGGAGGTGATCACTCACAAGCTCAACATTGATCCACGGCACCGCCCAATCCGCCAAAAGAAGAGAAGCTTCGCCCCTGACCGACAAAGGGCCATTGACGAGGAAGTTAGCAAGCTGCTCAGTGCCAGCCACATCCGGGAAGCGCACTACCCTGACTGGCTAGCCAACGTGGTCATGGTGCGTAAGGCAAATGGGAGCTAGAGGATCTGCATAGACTTCACCGACCTCAACAAGGTGTGTCCAAAAGACAGTTTCCCTCTGCCCAGAATTGATCAGCTGGTGGATTCCACCTCCGGGCATGAACTCCTCAGCTTCATGGACGCCTTCTCAGGATATAACCAGATAAGGATGGACCCCAGCGACGAAGAGCACACCTCCTTTGTGACAGAGAAAGGCATTTATTGCTACAAGGTGATGCCTTTCGGCCTCAAGAATGCGGGGGCAACCTACCAAAGACTGATGAACAGAGTGTTCCAGGATCAGCTAGGCCGGAACATGGAAGTCTACGTAGACGACATGCTGACAAAGAGCACCCGTGCCTCCGATCACATCTCCGACCTAGAGGAGACTTTCAACAACCTCCGTCGCTTCCAAGTTAAGCTGAACCCCAAGAAATGTGCTTTTGGGGTCACGGCGGGCAAGTTCCTAGGCTTCATGGTGACCCAGCGAGGGATCGAGGCAAACCCAAAGAAGATCAGTGCCATACTCGACATGAGGCCGCCATCCAGCAAAAAGGAAGTACAACGATTGACGGGGAGGATAGAGGCTCTAAGTTGTTTCCTCTCCAAATCGGCTGAGAGATGCCTTCCTTTCTTCAAGGCCCTGCGGAAAATAAATAGCTTCGAATGGACGGACGACTGCTAGAAAGCCTTTGACGGGTTGAAGGCATTCATGTCTTCTCTGCCACTTCTATCCAAGCCAAGAGATGGAGAAAGTCTCTTCCTCTACTTAGCCGCTTCGTCAGAAGCCATTAGCTCGGTCCTGGTGCGCCTCGATGCCGACGAAACTCAAAGACCCGTCTATTATGTGAGTAAGGTCCTTCATGATGCAGAGGTCAGATATTCCAAGACAGAGAAAGTTATTTTTGCCCTGATAGTCTCGGCCCGACGCCTTCGTCCGTATTTTCAAGCCCATCCTATTGTGGTGCTCACGGATCAGCCACTTCGAGACATCCTGGCTCGCCCGGACACTTCAGGCCGACTGGCCAAGTGGGCCATCAAGCTAGGGGAGTTTGACCTTTCTTTTCAAGCTTGGCCAACTCTGAAGTCTCAGGTCTTAGCCGATTTCCTGGTCAAGTGTACTTGGGCGGAGGAAGATCCCAAAGAGGTTCCCATGGAGCAGTCCGAACCTGAGCCAGATGATGATGGAGAATCCTGGTTTCTTCATGTGGACGGCGCATCAAATTCACAAAGAAGCGGCGCCGGCCTCATTCTTGCCGGGCCGGGTCGAGAAAGGACGGAATGTGCCCTACGATTCCTATTCGAAGCCACCAACAATCAAGCCGAGTACGAGATCCTACTGGCCGGGCTAAGGTTAGCCCGAGAGTTGGGAGTAAGGCATCTCAGAGCCTTTACCGACTCGCAACTTGTCTCTGGCCAAATCCATGGGGAATATGAAGCGTGCGACCCCATTATGGCGCAGTATTTGGGCAAGGTTCAGTTTCTAACTTCCTCATTGCCTTATTTCAATATCAGTTACATTTCTCGGAGAGAAAATGCCAAGGCCGACATCCTTTCTCATCTGGCCACCTCCGCCGATGGCTTGACGAGAGATGCTTATATTGAATACTTGAAAATACCCAGCATAGAGGACAGTGAAGAAGTCCTCCCACTCGCCCAAGAGCCCATCTGGATGGATGCCTACGTCCGTTATCTCACCGACGGCACTCTCCCTGATGACTGCAACGAAGCTAGACTATTCAAGTGGAGAGCCTCCAAATTCATCCTCCTCGATGGGTGTCTATACAGAATGTCGTTCTCCTACCCCCTACTCAAGTGCATAGGGCCCACCAACGCTGACTACATCCTCAGAGAAATTCATGAAGGCATATGTGGAAATTACCTGGGGGGCAGATCTTTAGCTCAAAAGGCCCTCCGCCAAGGAAACTTCTGGCTTACTATGAAGGAAGATGCAGCCAGATTGGTTCAGAAGTGCGATGGTTGCCAGCGCCACGCACACATCCAACATCAACCATCTGCCCCAATGAGTCCGCTCTTGGCCCCATGGCCTTTCGCCCAATGGGGAATGGACATTCTCGGGCCATTCCCCCTAGCTTCAGGGCAACGAAGATTTTTGCTAGTCGCCATCGATTACTTCACCAAATGGGTTGAGGTCGAAGCACTGGCCAAAATCACCGAAAGCAAAGTCAAAGCCTTCTTCTGGAAGTCAATCATATGTCGTTTCGGCCTACCCCACACCCTCGTCACGGACAATGGCCACCAATTCAACAATGAAGCATTCAAAACCTTTTGTGGCGAGTTAGGCATTCACCACCGATTCACATCTGTCGGCCATCCTTAAACTAACGGAGAAGCCGAGGTCTGAACCGCACCATCCTTAGAGGACTCCGAACCCGGCTAGATGGGTCCAAAGGTCAATGGGTGGAGGAGCTCCCCAGTGTGATCTGGGCCTACCACACAACCCCCAGAGCCTCCACGGGCGAGACTCCTTTCAGTCTTGCCTTTGGATCCGAAGCCGTCATCCCCGTCGAGATCGGTCTACCCAGTCCACGTGTGGAGTCCTTCAATGAGGAAAACAACTCTGCACTGATATGGGCTAACCTGGACTTCATAAATGAGGCGCACGATTGGGCGAGGCTGCGCATGGCGACCTTTCGTCAGCGTGCGGCCAAATACTACAACGCTCGAGTTCGTCCCAAGGTTTTTCGCCGCGGAGACTTGGTTCTGAGAAAAGCTGAAGTTTCAAAGCCTACAAAGGGGGGCAAGCTATCCTCCAACTGGGAGGGCCCTTATCGCGTCACCGAAATACTTCACCGGGGGGCATACAAATTAGAGGAGCTCGATGGGGAACCCATTCCACGTACCTGGAATGCAGACAACCTCCGCCAATATTACCAATGATGTACTCCCAGAAGCATGAGTAATAAAGGAGGCCCCTTCTGACGCCACAACTTGTTCTCCCTTCTGTCCAAGGACCAGGTCTCTCAAAAGGAGCTCACTGGCATCGCGGCCCACGGGACACCACTCGGCCCCGGCACGGTAGTGCCCCCGAGTAGGTTAAGACCCTAAAGGCTCCGTAACCGGCTGAGTCACCACTTGGGCGGCACACAAACCCCCAAAATGGTTCAAAAGGAGCTTACTGGCATTGCAGCCCACGGGACACCACTCGGTCCCGGCATAGCGATGCCCCCCGAGTCAGTTAAGACCCTAAAGGCTTCGTACCCGGCTGAGTCGCCACTTGGGTGGCACACAAACCTCCAAGTTGGTTCAAAAGGAGCTCACTGGCATCGCGGCCCATGGGACACCACTCGGCCCCGGTACGGCGGTGCCCCCGAGTAGGTTAAGACCCTAAAGGCTCCGTAACCGGCTGAGTCGCCACTTGGGCGGCACACAAACCCCCAAGATGGTTCAAAAGGAGCTCACGGCATCTCGGCCCACGGGATACCACTCGCAGCGGTTCACAAACCCCCCGAGTGGTTAAGACCCTAAAGGCTCTGTACCCGGCGAGTTGCCCCTCGCAGTGGTTCCCATACCCCCGAGGTGGTTCAAAAGGAACCTGACGACTCTCAGCTCTCAGGTCACCCTCCGGGGTTCAAAAGGCTTCCGACAGCCACAACTTACCTCAGCGGTTTCAACTCTATGTCTTCGACCGACGGCCAATCGGCCTCGACGGCTCTATTTCTGCTTCGACAATTTTGTCACGGCCTCAGCGGCTTTATCTTGGCAGCCTCAAGCTAGCGGATAGCCATAAAAAGACTTTCAGACTCCGCGTTGGGAGAGGATTACTAGCTGCCCTCAGCAAGCCAAAGAAGGCATGCAGATGTCCATACAAGGCAGCGCAAGAGGAAAGGGGTTTCCCCACCTAGAAGGAATCATGGTTGAAGTTAACATGAAAGAGCAGATGCCAAGGTAAAAGTTCTACACTCCTTTCGCTTAGCTGATGCGGGGCACACAAGCTCAAGGAGTGTGGGGGGCATTTGATGGGGCCAGTTGACCCAATGGAAAATAAAGACAATAATTTTTGGATGGCCCACCTTGACAGCGGCGTCGGTCTCAACGTTGGCCGCGTTCCACCTCGATCTTGGCATCGGCCGCGGCCCACTTCGACCTTAACGTCCGCAACGGCCCACCTCGACCTCGGCAATCGGCCTCGCCCCGCTCGGCCACCTCGGCTCCAGCCGGCCTCGGCTCCTCCTAGCCGACCTCGGCACTTTCATAGCCGGCCCCTTACGTCTCCAAGCTGGCTGGCCCCAGCACCTTCCCAAGCGGCCCGGCATCTTCCTAGCCGGCCCCCTGCGTCTCCAAGCTGGCCGGCCCCAGCACCTTCCCAAGTGGCCCGGCGTCTTCCTAGCCGGCCCCCTACGTCTCCAAGCTAGGTGGCCCCGGCACTTCCCAGCCGGCCCCGGCACCTCCCAGCCAGCCCCGACACCTTCCTAACCGGCCCCCTACGTCTCCAAGCTGGCCAGCTCCGGCACCTTCCCAAGCGGTTCGGCGTCTTCCTAGCCGGCCCCCTACGTCTCCAAGCTAGGAGGCCCCGGCACCTCCCAGTCGGCCCCGGCACTTTCCTAGCCGGCCCTCGGCGTGTCCAAGCTGGCTGGCCCCGACCCTTCCTGGTCGGCCCCGGCGTCTCCAAGCCCGCCGAGTCGGCCCCGACCCTTTCTGGTCGGCCCTTCTCGGCCCCGGCGTCTCCAAGCCCGCCGAGTCGGCCCCGGCCATTCCTGGTCGGCCCCTCTCGGCCCCGGCATCTCCGAGTTCTCCAAGCCCGCCGAGTCGGCCCCGAACCTTCCTGGTCGGCCCTTCTCGGCCCCGGCATCTCCAAGCCCGCCGAGTCGGCCCCGGCCATTCCTGGCAGGCCCCTCTCGGTCCCGGCATCTCCGAGTTCTCCAAGCCCGCCGAGTCGGCGCCGACCCTTCCTGGTCGGCCCTTCTCGGCTCCAGCATCTCCAAGCCCGCCGAGTCAGCTCCGGCCATTCCTGGCCGGCCCCTCTCGGCCCCGGCATCCCCGAGTTCTCCAAGCCCGCCAAGTCGGCCCCGACCCTTCCTAGTCGGCCCTTCTCGGCCCCGGCGTCTCCAAGCCCGCCAAGTTGGCCCCGGCCATTCCTGGCCGGCCCCTCTCGGTCCCGGCATCTCCGAGTTCTCCAAGCCCGCCGAGTCGGCCCCGACCCTTCCTGGTTGACCCTTCTCAGCCCCGGTGTCTCCAAGCTCGCCACGTCAGCCCCGGCCATTCCTGGCAGGCCCCTCTCGGCCCCGGCATCTCCGAGTTCTCCAAGCCTACCAAGTCGGCCCCGACCCTTCCTGGTCAGCCCTTCTCGGCCCCGGCGTCTCTAAGCCCGCTGAGTCGGCCCCGACCATTCCTGGCCGACCCCTCTCGGCCCCAGCATCTCCGAGTTCTCCAAGCCCGCCGAGTCGGCCCCGACCCTTCATGGTCGGCCCTTCTCGGCCCCGGCGTCTCCAAGCCCGCCGAGTCGGCCCCAGCCATTCCTGGCAGGCCCCTCTCGGCCCCGGCATCTCCGAGTTCTCCAAGCCCGCCGAGTCAGCCCCGACCCTTCCTGGTCGGTCCTTCTCGGCCCCGGCGTCTCCAAGCCCGCCGAGTCGACTCCGGCCATTCCTAGCCGGCCCCTCTCGGCCCCGGCATCTTCGAGTTCTCCAAGCCCGCCGAGTCGGCCTCGGCCATTCCTGGCCAGCCTCTCTTGGCCCCGGTGTCTCCAAGCCCGCCGAGTCGGCCCCGGCCATTCCTGGCCTATCCCGCCCCGGCACTTCCTGGCCGGGGAGGTCGGCCCCGGCCGCCCCTGGCTAGTCGGGTTCAGCGTCGACTCTCCCGGGAGGGTCAAGGTGTCCCAGTTCTCCCTAGCATGGCCCCAGCAGTTCAAGAAACCGCCTCTCTGACTCACGCCGCCTGACAATGCCAGGTCCACCTACTACTAGCCACGTTGTTGATGGGACTAGACCCAACTACCCAATAGCCCCGCTGGCTGATGGGACTTAGCCCATCAACCACCGCTTTCTCCCTTTCCGATGAGACAGGACCCATCAACCAGTGCAGATTCATGCAACTCCCAAGAACTCCGCAGACATTCCCTCCTCACGAAATCCCACGTGATCATACCAGGGTCAACCCTTATAAAAAGGTAAATATATCCAGTAAACAGGTATGCGCGATAATCTCCAAAATCGCTGCCTTAGCGTTCAGAAAGGAATCCCTCCTCCCTAAGACCTCCTTTCTCATACTAAAAAGGGCTCACTCGAGCCCCTCTTCAGCTATGACCTCAGTTGCTAACTTGGGCGTCAAAGGGTCCCACCGGAGAACCCTCTCCGGTACAGGAACTTTTCTGCAGGTAACCTGGTGAAGAAGAGCCTGGAGAAGCATTCCGTTCCCAATGTTCGGGATAGGTGATTGAGCGTCATCAGAGTCCATGATCCATATGTAGTAGAAGACACTGCAAATGACTTATATTATTTTTTATTGATTCTAATGAGAATGAATGTTGTTTATTAGTCTGGCAGGAGCATTAGTGCTTAAATAAGTTGAGAATATCATATGTGATATCTTATACTGGCATAGAAAATCTCATATTGATCATACATATAAATTTTGGGTACTTACACTACAACAAATTCTTACTATTTTAATACTAAAAATATCGTTTACCAACACTTAAAAGCTTCAAAAATTATTATTTCAATACTTAAAATAAAAATATTATTTTATTATTTATCAATACTTAAAAGAATAAAAAAATATTATCTCGATACATTTTAAGCCAACACAAGATCTAATAAAGATCCATCAGCAGTGAAGATAGAGGGGTTACCTGAAAGAGGAGCAGTGCCATGTAACAGAGAGCCAGCCATTACCAGTCATATGATTCGAGGCACCTCCATCAAATAACCATAAGTGAGATCCATTCCAGAGATACTTATTCCCTTCTTTTCCTCTCTTTATGACCAGCAAAACTCACTCGTGGGGACGGATTGGCTCCGTACCGACTGAGGGCATTAGCACTCGACTGATAGGGATAGGGACAGCTCAATCCGAGCTAATCTATCCGAGGCCATCAATGTATCTTTTGTTTCAGATTCAGTCTGATTTTTAGCTCCTAAGCTTTTTATCCGATTAAAAAATACAATGAGCCAAGTGCATACAGTTGAGCTGCTTCAATATTTTTTAAAAGCATCAAAAAAAAATCCTCACCCAATGCATTGTGGTTTGGGAAAGCATCAGGATGTGCCGACGCTATGAAGCGTAGGCAGATAAAGCGTCCGCAACATTTTTTTTTAATAATAAAAAAATATAGAAAAAGTTCTCTTCCTGATTTATTTGATGGCAAGAACGCAGATATTCATGATCTCTAAATCAACGGAGCGGGGAGGAGCAGGAGAATAAACATCAAAGGAAAAGGCAATACTTTTCCTCTGTTTCCTTCGCCGAGGAAGGGCGAGTCTTTTCCTCTTGGCCGTTTCCCCTTGTTTCTTGCTCGGGATTCTCGCAGGTCCGCGACAACCTTCCTCTATCTAAGGATTCCAATAAAAGACGTCGCCGCCTCGCTCCCACCGTTGGCAGTGGCAGCAGTAGGACAAGAAGATAGGGAAGAGAAGAGAGAAGCCAACAAACGAAACCGCGTCGTATTACATGCGCCCGTTCACACGGAGGGAGACTGTTCGGCAGTCGAAAAGGAAGACCTTGATTTCTCTTTGATACTGAAAAAATTGAAAGAAAGGTCGTGGCTTTTTCGTTGGACAAGCCGAGAAACAAAAATGAAATTAGATCAATGATGAAAAAAATTGAGGAAGAAAAATAAACTAAAAGTAGATCGATACCGAAGAAATCGCAATTGCCGTCTTCGATCCCTCCGGCCTCCGTCCGTCGCATACGGGAGGGAAGAGAGTAGAGAAGAACAGCGAGGCCAAGCGATGAACAGCGAGGAAGAGAAGAGATTCGGCGAAGAGCTGGCGCTCGACGTTCTGGAAAAGCAACAAAGAGAGGACCACAGAGTCAAAGGAACCAGACGACATAAATCCTTGTATATCTTCTCTCTACTTCGGCGTCAATGCCGCTCGTTAAACCCCAGACGGAGGCGAAAAGGGGGTATTCGGCGCTTGGAAGTTGGAATAATAAATTTATTTGATTTATGTTTCAAACTTTTCGATTTTTTTTTTTTTAACGATCTTATTATGTCATCAGCATAATTCGAAACTTTCAACACTACGAAGTGTTATATAGCATTGTTACTCTTTTTTTTTAAGTGTTATATAGCATCAAGAGATTTAAATATTATTTTTTAACTAAAATTTTAAGTTAGATCAATTTATAACGGATAAAGGATTAAATAAAATTTATTTTCTTTCGAGCTACAACTCTTTTCGTGATAAATAGGGGGAAAAAATCCTTTATATTTACAAGACAAAAGAATACTTAAGAAAGATAGGAGAGGGTGTAATATCTTAAAAATAGTTTTTAGATGAAAAAAATATTATATGCTTATAACTTAAATTCACCTGCTACCAATTAATTTTTACTTGAGTTTTTAATCCATATGATTTTGACCTACTAATGGATTAATTGAACTAGCAGATAGGTCTAGAGCATTATAAATGGTAGCAGAGATAGATATTAATGGGTTTGAAGCATTACAAATGGTATCAAAACTAATCCAAATGTGCAAAAGTTGATGGACAGTAATAGAGTTCCGTCATAATGTGAAGTCATCCTTACAGGACCAATGACGCAACTCAAAGTAGATTATGGTTAGCTTGTGGCATGCAATAAGAACATCGCATTATAAAGAAGAAGATTGTAATACTCAAGAAGATTGTAATACTCCAAAAATAGTTTCATATTGGATAAAAAAAAAATGTTACGTGCTTATAACTCAAGTTCATATGCTATCAATTAATTTTTGCTTAATAAATTAATTGAACCAATAGATGAGCTTGAACATTACAAATAATGGTTTAACTCAATCCACAAGCACCATAGTTGTATGCCAATGATTCCTTTTCTTTTCTCCACGTTGGAATGAGAGGTCAAGCATCAAGTCTTAAAGAAGTATAATCTTGGGCACCCTATAAAATATTGCCCAACAGATTACTTCTGGTTGGATTATCAGAGAAACTTGGATATGTAAATTAGTAGTTGAAAAATATTTGCAGGTCTGTCTTGTTTCCAAAATTGCAGGTTTTATTATCTATCAATTTTTACAATGTAAATTTGTTTACAAACCTAACCTATGTTTCCACAAAAAATGTAATCAATTTTAGTTTTTATATAATTATTGTCGCCGAAATCTGCTCTCCGACTCGGGCGCGTCCGGTCTCCTGATCGAGCTCCCTCCTAGGCAGACCTGCAAGGAAGCCTACACGCGGGAGGCGCTGGGGGTGGCCCCCGCGGAAGATCCTCCGACGCTCAAGTCAGTAAGGGACCGACGGACAACAAGATGAGGGGAGAAGGCTCTCGCTGGAGAGTTCCTCCAGAGAGCTCAGGGCAGAGCAATAATGGTAGAATAGAAGGCTAAGAGCCGTAGAGTGAGCAAGTGCGCAGAGAGAAAAAGAAAGGGAATAGCATCCGAGAATGCCCATACCTCAGGGGGTCTGGAACTGCAGTATTTATAGAGGATCACCTGATAGTTAGGGAGGAGCGTCGTGGGCCCGAAGGCCATTGGGATTCGAATCCAGTTTGTTACGAGTCTGGTAGGATCCGTATCCGGTTAGTTAGTGGATCGACGGCTGGGAGGCGGGGAGAGCTGGTCGATGGTTCGAGACCTAGGCCACTATTGTAGGTCATAGGCCATATCTTGGTATGATTCCTTGTTTGGAATCTTATTCTGTTATAGTGAATTTGAACTCTCCTGTGCCAGATTCCGCAGAGGTGTTTTGAACGCTGTGGTTCAGTCATCATGGCTGGCGGAGGCTCGGCGGAGGTAGGTGTCGAGGCACAAGGGGCCAACTTGAATCAGGCGGGGCCGGCCGGGATGGAAGCACCGGGGCTGACTGGGAGGAGTGTCGGGGCTGACCTGGATCAGGCAGGGCCGGCCGGGACGAGAGTGCCCGGGCTGGCTGGGAGGATGCCGGGGCCGGCTGGGTTGAGAGTGCCGGGGCCGGCTGAGAGGATGCCGGGGCCGGCTGAGTTGAGAGTGCCGGGGCTGGCTGGGAGGATGCCGGGGCCGACCTGGATCAGGCGGGGCCGGCCGGGATGAGAGTGTCGGGGCTGGCTGGGTTGAGAGTGCTAGGGCCGGCTGGGAGGATGCCGGGGCTGGCTGAGTTGAGAGTGTCGGGGCCGGATGAGAGGATGCTGGGGCCGGCTGGGAGGTGCCAGTGCCGCCTGGCTTGGACACGCCGGGGTCGGCTGAGAAGAGTGCCGGGGCCGACTTGGATTAGGCGGGGCTGGCCGGGATGGAACGCCGACGGTCTTCGAGGTGCCGGCCTTGGAGGTGTCGGTCTTTGAGGTGTCGGCCTTTGGGGCGACGGTCTTCGAGGTGCTGGCCTTGATGGTGCCGGTCTTGGAGGTGTCGGCCTTTGGGGCCGACGGTCTTCGAGGTGCCGGCCTTGGCGGTGCCGGTCTTGGAGGTGTCGGCCTTTGGGGCCGATGGTCTTCGAGGTGCCGGCCTTGGTGGTGCCGGTCTTTGAGCTGTTGGCCTTTGGGGCCGACGGTCGTCGAGGTGCCGGCCTTGGCGGTGCCAGTCTTGGAGGTGTCGGCCTTTGGGGCCGACGGTCTTCGAGGTGCTGACCTTGGAGGTGCCGGTCTTGGAGCTGTCAGCCTTTGGGGCCGATGGTCTTCGAGGTGCCGGCCTTTGTGGTGCCGGTCTTGGAGCTGTTGTGCCGGTCTTGGAGGTGTCAACCTTTGGGGCCGACGGTCTTCGAGGTGCCGGCCTTGGCAGGCCGGTCTTGGAGGTGTCGGCCTTTGGGGACGATGGTCTTCGAGATGCCGGCCTTGGCGGTGCCGGTCTTGGAGGTATCGGCCTTGGGGCCGACGGTCTTCGAGGTGCCGGCCTTGGAGGTGCCGGTCTTGGAGCTGTCGGCCTTTGGGGCCGACGATCTTCGAGATGCCGGCCTTGGCATTGGCGGTGCCGGTCTTGGAGCTATCGGCCTTTGGGGCCGACGGTCTTCGAGGTGCCGGCCTTGGTGGTGCCGGTCTTGGAGCTGTCAGCCTTTGGGGCCGACGGTCTTCGAGGTGCCGGCCTTGGTGGTGCCGATCTTGTAGCTGTCGTGCCGGCCTTGGCGGTGCCGGTCTTGGAGGTATCGGCCTTTGGGGCCGATGGTCTTCGAGGAGCCGGCCTTGGCGGTGCCGATCTTGGAGGTGTCGGCCTTTGGGGCCGGCGGTCTTCGAGGTGCCGGCCTTGGCGGTGCCGGTCTTGGAGCTGTCGGCCTTTGGGGCCGACGGTCTTCGAGGTGCCAGCCTTGGTGGTGCCGGTCTTGGAGGTGTCGGCCTTTGGGGCCGACGGTCTTCGAGGAGCCGGCCTTGGCGGTGCAGGTCTTGGAGGTGTCGGCCTTTGGGGCCGTCGGTCCTGGAAGCTGTTGGCCTTTGGAGCTGACAGACGAAGGTCGATAGCTCGGCTGGGGCCGAGGGACGGGATAGGTCGGCTGGAGGAGCCGACAGGCGAAGGTCGATAGCTCAGCTGGGGCCGAGAGACGGGATAGGTTGGCTGGAGGAGCCGACAGGCGAAGGTTGATAGCTCGGCTGGGGCCGAGAGATGGGATAGGTCGGCACCTCGAGGACCCCTGGTTCGGTGAGGGGCTGGAGCATCTCAATTCACCGATCTACCCTTGGCGGGCGTCGCTCAATCGAACGGGAATCAGGACTGACCTTAGCCGCATGCACGATTAATGACGCATGATGATTTTTCCCCCCAACAATAATTAATTTTGTTTTCCTAATAAATGTTTGCAAGTCTCTGCCACACGACTAATGTACCCCATAAGTACGGTACATTCAGCCACCACTGATGTATCTTGTCCCCCCAAAGGAACTCAAGATTAATTTAGAACTTGTTAATTGTTTCTGAGCCATGATTAATGTTGTGATTCCTGGTGCTACTAGGAGAGTCTTAAGCTGGTACTTGACAAGATCATTTCTGATCCTGTTGGATTTATACAAGAGGCATGCATGTCACTCTTAAGGCAGCATGCAGTGATGCAGATACATCATGTGGCTACCAAAAAAGGACAACGAAAATGAAATTGAGAAATGCTTTTCTTTTTTTTTTGTTACAAAATGGGCGATCATACAATTTTTGAATGAATCAACCCAGATACATCAGAAAATAAAATCTGCTGCAGAAGGATAGGATAGGGGTCACCTGGCTTCCAAATCCATGGACCCGCATGCTGAGCAGCAAAGGCAGCCACCAAGTCCGCTGCCGAGTTGGTCTCACGATAAATATGACGGATCTGGACGGAATCAACCTCCCGCAACATAGACCAATAGTCCCTCAGAATCGGATTTGAGGGACCATCTAAGCAGCTTTTCTTCAATAATCAAGAAATGACAGTCATAGAATCCCCCTCAATCATAATCCTATGAGCATGGAGAATCCTGACAGCATACGAAAGACCCGCCCAAGCAGCACAGAGCTCCGTCATAGGAACTGTTGAGTCCAGGGAACCAAAACCTCCCGCCGCCAAAAGATCACCCATCAGTCCCCGAATGATGAATGCAGATCCAGCAGCTCTATCCCGGACACTCCCATCAAAGTTAATTTTGACATACCCTGGAAGGGGGCTCCTAAGAGAAGAAAACCGTACGCCGGTTCGCTGTCGGGACAGCAGGGGCCCCAGAGGCCAGAGGAGTCAAAATCAACATCATTAAAGCCGCGGGCACAGTCCGATGCTAATAATCTAATCTGTCTCACAATCCTGTGATAAGAAAACATGTCGTTGGAGAATATGATCTGATTCCTTGATAGCCATATATGATAAGCAGTGACAGACCAAAGACCACGCTTACTCAAAGGACCGCACCGGATGTCCTGAAAGAAAGATGATCACGAGAAAGTCATAGCATCCAGGTCCCTAGGATAGCCCATAAGAACCCATATCCTTCTCGCTCTGGAACAGAGAAATATAGCATGGTCCACAGATTCCTCCACCTGACTACACAGAGGACAAATCGGCTGAATAGATAGACCCCTCTGAGATAGGAGGCAAGTAGGAAGGCAGTCCCAAAGAAGCTTCCAAATGAATAGCTAAACCCTGGGGAGAACAGGAAGCTTCCAAATCCAGACTGCATCCTCCGTACGCTGAGCCTGCAACCTGAATATGTCCATAAGATCCCTAATGGGGGCCTTGGGAAGACAAGATCACTGCCAAACCCTGGAATCAGCAGAGCAACCAGGTAAAAGAGGCAACGAGAGAATCCGATGAGAAAGCTCCTCCCCAAAAAAGCGGGTCACCGTGGGAATGTGCCATGAGGGGGGGTTTAAGGAAATCAAATCCTTAACCCCAAGATTGGGGGGAACATCCATATTAATAAAGGAGGGCCACCGCATAAGAGGGAGCTCGAAAATCCAGGTATCATTGACGACATCAATCGAAGAACCATCACCAATAATCTAAGAGATGTTGTCCAGAATAGCCTGACTATGTCTACAAATCTCCTTCCAATAGGACGAAGATCCCCGGGGCGGCATAATAATCGAACCAGAAACCCAATCACTGTATCTCGCATGCATCACATAACTCCATAAGCTCTGAGGCTCCAGAAGGAAGCACGAGGCATGTTTAGCAAGAAGAGCTTCTCTTCTAACAATCAAAGACTGAATCCCCAGACCCTTCATTAATAGGCATGCAAACCCTGTCCCAGGATAATAGGTGAATACCATGTCCCTCCTGCATAGAAGCCCAAAGAAAATCTCTAAAGCATCTCTCAATCCTCCTCAGACAAGTGATCGGCATGATAGCATTCGAAAGGAGATACACAGGAAGAGAAGAAAGGACAAAACGAATGATGGTCACCCTAGCCATCATGGAAAGACTGGTCACCTGCCACCCCTCAATACGCTGGCGAACCCGTCTCTCAATCTCCACATAGTCAGAACAGCGAGCCCGTCTGCCAGTAATGGGGATCCCCAAATACATAAAACGGTCCATCAGAGAAGTGATACCCGATAACTCCATAATGGCATCCCTAGTAGATCTAAGGGTCTTTGGGCTGAAGCAGATAGATGACTTAAGAAAATTAACCCTCTGACCCGATGCCTGACAATAACGCTGCAGAATAGAATGAAAAGAAGCAGCATTATCAATGGAAGCCTGCCCCAAAAGAATACAATCATCAACGAAAAGAAGATGAGAAATCAAATGGCCCTCTCTCCCAGCCATGAACGGGACAATCTGACGCTCCTGCTGAGCCAGATGAAAAGCACGAGAAAGATCGTCCACAGCAAGAATAAATAACAAGGGGGATAAAGGGCACCCCTGTCTCAATCCCACAGAAGAGTGGAAAAACTCAGTAGGGCTCCCATTGATGAGCAGAGAAAAGGAAGGCCTCAGAATATAAGCCATAATCCACTCAATAAAAAGATCATCAAACCCAAACTCCTGAAGAGAGCGCTTCAAAAAGGCCCAGCTCAGTCTATCATAAGCTCTCTCCATATCAAGCTTCACCGCCATGAGACTCCTTCTCACTGGGGCTCTTTGAAGATCATGCATGAATTCCTGAGCAATAAGGACGTTATCCGAACTAGAACACCCTCAAATAAAAGCCCCCTGCTCTATAGAAATAAGACGGGGAATCACAAGCCGAAGACGGCCAACCAAGAGGCGAGCACAAACTTTATACAGAGTAGTGCAAAGGCTGATAGGTCTGAAATGCTACGGAAGAGAGGCGTCGGACCGCTTGGGCACCAACATGACAAGAGTCCGGTTCCATTCCAAGGAAATTTGCTTCAATTGGAAGACAATTTGAATCGCCTGAATCACCTCTTGACCAACTATATCTCAATAGTGGCGATAAAATAGAGGCGGAAATCCATCAAGCCCAGGGGCCTTGTCCGAACCAAGCTCCCATAGGGCCACCCGAATCTTCTCAGCAGTGATCGGTCTACACAGCTTTTCATTTTCCTGTGAAGAAACCATCCTGAATCAGGAACCCTGACCACCAGATCCCCATCACCAGTGGAATCAGCCATCTGGATTGAAAGAAATGGAGAAGCATATCCCGAATAGAATGGTGATCCTCCTGACCATACCCCTCCGCATCAACTAGCCTCCGAATCCTGTTCACGGCCCGACACTTTAAGGTAGCCTGATGGAAGAATCTGGTATTACGATCCCCCTCACGAATCCAATGAAGCCTAGACCTCTGTCTCCAGTACATCTCCTGCTGGCGAAGCAGAGAGTGATGACGAGCAAGCAAATCCTGCAGAGAAAGAAGGTCTGAATCCAACAGAAATCCCTCCAGGTCCTCCTTCCCCTGCAGAGCAGTAATATCGGCTTCCATTTGGAAAGACGGCGTCTGGCCAGCATCAGACGTCAAGAAAGACGATAAATAGCATTGCCCCTAATATGAAGATGCCAAATTTGAGTAATAATGGATCGAGCTCCATAATGGACTATCCAGAAATGCTCAAATCTAACTATCTACGCTGATACTGATCAACCTCAGTAGAAATCAAAATGGGGCAGTGGTCTGAAGCAATCCTGGGCAGGTGAGATACTGAAGCCGCAGGATGCTTATGAAGCCACTGGGCCGTAGCCAAAGCTCTGTCAAGTCTCTCCCAAACACGAGCTGAGCCCTAATGATTATTACACCAAGTAAATTGGGTCCCAGAATACCCCAGATCCAACAATCCAGAGGACCCTATAAAAGATTTAAATTCATTAATATCAGCTGAGGCTGTAACCCGTCTGCCCCCACGTTTTTCATTGGCCTCAGTGATACAGTTAAAATCTCCCACAACAATGGTAGGGAGACCTTGACCAAGGAGGAAAGCAGCTCAGCCCAAAGGATCTGCCTCTCTCTGTAATCCGTGCTGGCATAAACAGCCGACAACAGCCAGGGGTCAGAGGACCCCACAGAGATAAGAAGACCAATCTGCTGGTTACACTGATGAAAAGCCTCAACCGAAACAGCAGAATCACGCCAAATGGCCAATATACCACCAGACATACCTTCAGCCTCCACCGCATACGAAGACCAAGACCAAGAAATATGTCTCTGAAGCCGGGCCAAAGTATCACCAGACAACCTAGTTTCCAATAGCACACATATGTCAAAATTATATAATTGCATCAATCTATTAAACGAGGATCGAAAGGAAGGCTTTCGAGCTCCTCGAACATTCCATATTAGAATCTTTATTTAACACTGGAGGAAACTGGGACCCCTCCCTGATCCTCCACCATAACCATATCAAGAAGGCACTCACTAGCAAGGGTGCTCCCATCAGTCATCATTAAAGAATCAGCCTTCAGTCCATCCGAAACAACGTCTAAAATAGCAGGCCGAATTGACTGCGCCGATGATAGTGAGTCTGAGTGCTGACCCATAGTTTCTTCAACTGATTCCTCCACAGTCAAGCCGACATTCCTTTCAAGCTGGGCTTGCTCACCTCCTGACCATCTTCATGAGAGCAAGGTGGTAGTGACAGTTTGGCTGGAAAATAATGAGCCGCCTCGATACTTTTTGGCAAAGGAACTTTACCTTTGCCCTTCCTTTTAACAACTTTGGAGATAGTTCTCAGAGTCGAGCAATCAACAGGTCTAGCCCTTTTCAGGGGGCCAGGAAAAGCATCCCCACTGCCCTGATCACTGCCACAAACCAAACCCAATCCATAAGAGGCAAAAGGGTTTGCATTTGGCTAATCCTGAGTGGACCCAACTTCAGCAATGCTCTTCAACTTACCCAGCACCTTAACCTTCTCAGGAGCTACAGAACCGGCATGGGTAGCATGAACTGGCACGGCCTCAAGAACTGAAGAGGGCACATTCTTCCCCTTCTGCACCTCACCACCAGTGCCAGTCGAGCCTTGATCAGAGACAATCACCATCTTTGACAGCGGGGGCACTTTCCGGCGAGCCACCTTCACCGGCAAACTCCATACGTCTGACTCGCCAGCCGCCGAGCGATACTTCTCCTAATTCAGCTGGGACGCGGAATCACTGCCAAAAGCTACAGAAGCAGACTTCAAATTAGGCTTCTTCCTCACCTCCCGCTTGGCTCCAGGGACATCCCGCCGTTGACGAACAGCAGTCAACCAAGATCCAAAAATAGGGGACGAAATTTCAGCCTCCTTGCACGACCCAGCCGGCACAGAGCAAGGCCCCTCCAAGTGAAGCGATCCACAGCTAGAGCAGTATCCTTCCAGAAATTCATAAACAAATTGCTGCCAAAAAGGAAGGTTGATGCCCTGTACACGGGTTCCCGGCTGAAGAGGACGCCGGAGATCCACCCGCAGACAAATTCTGGCAAATCCTCCTCTACTTTTGGCCAAAGTCGACGTATCAACACAGTGAAATTGGCCTGCAGACTCAGTGATCGCCCTGAGGAAGTCCTCCTTCCAAAATTCCAATGGAAGGTTCGGTAATCGCAGCCAGACCATGGCAAAGGGGATGGCATCCACGGTCGGAACGAACTCCAGCTTCCACCGTTCCATTCCGATAATCTGCCCGTTAATGACCCATGGACGATTCATCACCAGATCAACAGCATTCGGGTCTTCAAAACAGAATATGTGGCATCAAAATGCTAAGCTAATAGGCTTAATTTCCCCCTGAATTCTGGCACGGCGAAACTCCCTGACAAACGCCTTCACCGGAACCCATTTCTGGAACGATCGAGCAATGATAGCTCGCACCTGCCATTCCACCATCTCAGTCTTCAGCTCATCTGCCGAAACAGTAACCACCTCCGAAAACACGGACTCCAGCCTCGCAACTTCAGCCAGCGACGGAGACGACGATACCCAGAAGAACCCAGTTGTACCCGTCTTCTGCCCAGCAGCCCGAACACCCGCATCCCCATCAGGCGCCATAGAAGGATAGGGGACAGCAAAAGAAGGAACCACCTAAAGAGCCGCAGCCGGAGGCGAAACGATCACCGGAGATCACAACAAACAGGAGCCATGCACAAATCTTAAAGATAACCAACAGGCTAACGCCGGAACACTCGCTCGCATGAACCTCAAAGCACTAGCATTAAAAACGGAAATGCCTCTCTTGATACACCTATGCCATGGAGGAGACAAACCAATGGGCGTGGAATCCTGTGCCTTCCATGGCCCATCATGTGACTTGCTCCCCACATTTGCTAGCATCTCGTATTGTGTCCGCCTCAACCTCTCTTAAAAAAAAGTCCGGATCACGATTAACCAGCAACCAACCTCAACTCAAGTGTTTTCATTTCTTTGCTTCGAATTAATTAGCAAGGGAACCAACTTTTTGTCGGCATAAGATGGCAAGAACATGGTGGTCTTTTTGGGTCCGAAGTATTGATGATAAATTTTCATGTTTAAAACGTTAGCTTGGAATGATGTCCCTAAGAAGTTAATTTGTTTAAAATTTTTTTACCAATGGGCTCCGAAGCTGAGACAACTAGCCTTGTTGGGTGCCCCGGCTTTAAGAAAATAACTTTGTGCACCGTACGCGATGATTAGCCATACGCGTTGAGGAGTGCAGCTGTGCATGCATAGAGAAACTTTTTGATTTTGTGCACCACATGTGTGGCCACATGTGCTCAGCCAATCAATGCATCTGTACTTGCACCATGCGCAGTGTGCAAAGAGTTTTCCCAACTTTAATGCTTTTGGATAACAATCATCCTTCACATGCATTTATTCTTAAGTGGTGATGCAAAATATTTTTAGAGGCACTAATTCATGTTCTCATTTGCTAATCAAGTCAAATTAAGATATCCTTTCATTCAGTTTCTTCTAAACTATGTAAAGCATGTTGTTGTCATGAATTTCTCACTTGATTGTTTCTAATTTCTCACTTGATTGTTTCTAAATAGAGGTAGGTTTGACTATATAAATGTCGAATCTTATCATTTTCCTTATTTTTAAATCTACAGAAATCTCAAAGTCATCGTATTTGTTTTATTGGATGAGCATGTGGATCCAAGAATAGAAAAAGATAACTGAATTTAGGCTTGGTTAAATTTGAATATAATCAAGTTTATCTCTCTCTCTCTCTCTCTCTCTCTCTCTCTCTCTCTCTCTCTCTCTCTCTCTCTCTCTCTCTCTAGTAGGTCGCAAATGGTTACATTATTTGGAATTTAAGCTGAGTTCATTTCCTTTAGAAAGGGCAATGAGAAGTCCATTGAGCAGAGCAGAGCTAGCAATTTCTTGGTGTCAAAGCCAAGTTCTATTCATGACTTAAGAAGGAAGGTTGGCTTGAGTTGCTCTGCAACAATAGAACATGGTTTGAGCTTATAACCTACTTAAGCGTACATCGCTTCAGTAAGATTAATTATGCCCAATGGTTGTTTGACAGAATTTTTCGAAGAGTCAGGCATGGCAACGGCTAATGGTAATAGTCTGAACCTCTCTTAGTCTTTGGTTCCCATCATCAACGATGAACGCTATAAATTTTGAAAGATTAAGGTAAAGACTTTTTTTCTATTTCAATATTTATGGGATTTTGTTGAAAATAGTTACGTAGAACCGATGGAGATGCTAGTCTCTCTGTACAATAAAGAAATGAATTGTAGGAAATCTCTAAGAAAGATTGAGAGGCATTGTTTGCAGCAACAAGTGGTTCATTAATTTAAACCAACTTTCATTACCATCAGCTGATAGCAAAAAGCTTCTACTCCATCGGAGATGAAATGTTCTGCCGACGTACGTAAGATGACAAGAACATGGTTGTCGTTTTGAGTCAGAAGTACTGATAATAATTTTTCATGTTTAAAACACCAGTTTGAAATGATGTCCCTAAACAGTTAATTGGTTTGAAAATCTTTTACTATTGGGACTTCACAACCGAGGCAACTAGCCTCGTTGGGCTACGCTGAGGAAAGCTAATGCTTTTGGATAACAATCAGTCTTCAAGGACATATACTTTTAAGTGGTGATGCAAAATATTTAGAAACACCAACGGTTGTTGTCATATGCTGACCAACTCGAGTCATATATTGTCCTTTTATCATGCCTCAGTCCTAAAATCTGAGCTAGGGTGACAATCCATCGCATACCAGGCATGCAAGGCGTCTTAAACTTCATCACATAAATCAATATAAAGTAAAAATTTAAATCCATAATTTATTTCAAACCATAATTATTAGTCTTGGGCTACCTGCCCTGCACACAAGCAATACTGAACTATATCAATATAATGGAACTAAGTTTATTTAATAGAAGCTCTGTCTATCCCAAATATCCTTCTTCATTCCTGAGGCTCTGAAAAACATTGTGAGAATTCTATGAGCTCACACTAAATAAGTAAGCCTAATATAATTTTAAATTACATTTATCATGCTATCAGCATATTCATGTCATCAGATCAAAATAATTTGGAAGCTTAATTAAATAATAAATACTAGAATATGCAATGTAAACCAAACACTGTTTATACTATCATTGTTTTTTTTCTTTATGTGTCCCACGGCCCTACAATACTCATCTTATGTATCACTCTTAAATGTCCCCTAAGAGGAAGGGTCCTAGTACCAGTGTTATGCCATATCATAATCTGTCATCAGAACACATCCTACAGATGTATGTCCTCCACATATCTTTTCCTGTGGAGATGGGTCACGTATCACTAGTCATTTCAAGTCATATGAGAACCGCGGCGACACATACACTAAATTTCACTGTCATCATCAAGATTGCATTTTATCATCTCGATAATACCAACATAATTTACAAAATTAACATAATTACATTTTGCATATACTCATATAAGTCATATCATAACAAATACTTATTTATAAATTTGTGGTACTATACATTAATTTAGAATAAATGAACTTCATTTTTTTACATTTCATAAACATGAATCTAATTGTAAATTCATAATTTATAAATTAAATAATCTATGAAATTATAATACTTGGCTTACTTACCTCAGTACGCAAATCCCAAATGATAACCCAGCTATTTGGACACCTGGGCACCTACAGCATCATTTTACATAATTAAGTTTCTAAAATCTATATAATAAAATGATTCTTAAAACTCTACCGAGACTACTTCACGGGCCCAACTTTGGGCTCGAATATCTCTCAATGTATACACCCAAATAGGGAAACAAAATTATCACCAGAAACTAGAATCAATCATGATTTGGGCCATAATTTTATTTTACCATTTTCGGCCCAAACAGTGGCCCAAAAATGGCTCTCGGACTGACCCAACAGGCTCAAGTCAAAGCAGCCCAGCTGGCCCAGCTTCTTTTTTTTTATTTACCGTTGTTCCCTTGTTTCAAACGAAACAGGGGTTCCTAGTACCGGTGGCCAGGGCCACCACCGGCCAAATTGGGGGTGGCCCGGCCACCGGTGGCCGGGCCAGAGCGGCAGCAACCTCCCTCTCATTTTCTCTCTCTAATTTCTCTCTTGTATCTCCTTTTCTCTCTCACAGTCCGTCGCTGCTAGGATCCGTGCCGGCGGCACGACCGGCCAATTTGAGGCGGCCCGGCCGCCGGTGGTTGGACCAGAGCCGGTCGTCTCCGCGGCCGGCCCCTCCCTCCCTCTCTCTCTAATACCTCTCTTTCTCTCCCTTCTCCCTCACGATTCACCACGGCACATTACTGTGCCAACGGCACGGCCGGCTGCCATGGCCGGCCGGACCTCCACCGGACGCCTGCCCGGCGCCGGTGGGGGTCTTCGATCGGAGCTCAGGCCCGGCGAGGCGACAGGCACGCCGCCGAGCCTGAACCATGGATCAAACCGGCTATCATGACTAGCCGGTTGCGAAAACTTTCCGCCACAATCTCTCTCTCTTCCAGGCATGGACAGAGGAACTTACCATGTGCAGATGTGCGCACAATGATGATGGGAAGGGGGTGTTCGAGGTTGATGGGAAGGAGGCGTTCACGTGATCCTTTAAAGGCGACGCAGAGTTCTCAAATCAAGGGATTTGGGACTCCATTAGTTATGAGATATTTGAAATTCAAATCCCTAAAGTCTATCGTTCCGATCTCTTGATACACTTTTATTAGAGAAAATTAAAATTCAAATTTCGTCACATAATCAACTAAGTCTTTATTCAAATGTCAACAGCCGTAACTACATCATTAACTATATTAAGACTCAAATAGTTGTGGATACTTCTTTTTATGTCCTCCTCAAGTTCCTAAGTAGCCTCCCTCTCAGAATGATTACTCCATTGCACCTTGACATAGGGAATGTTACGCCGTCTAAGAACCTGAACCTTGCGGTCCACGATACGCATAGGATGCTCCTCATATGATAAATCTTTCCTCAATTGTATAGGCTCATATGCTATGACATGGCTGGGATCGAAAATATATTTCCTCAACATAGAGACATGAAAAACATTGTGTACCCCAGCTAAAATCGGAGGCAGTGCCAGGCTGTAAGCAACCTCCCCGACTCTGCTCAAGATCTCAAAATGTCCAATATAACGTGGACTCAGCTTTCCTCTGATCCCAAACCTCATCACGTCCTTGGTTGGTGATACCCTTAAGAAAACATGGTCCCCAACCTGAAACGCCAATTCTCTTCTCCTGATATCAGCATAACTCTTCTGCCTGCTCTGAGCTGTACGAAGACGGTCCTTGATCAATTGCACCTTATCAACTGTCTGCTGAACCAGCTCAAGGCCTAGCAATTTTCTCTCTCCCACATCATCCCAACATAAAGGAGATCTGCACCTCCTACCATACAAAGCTTCAAATGGAGCCATCTAGATACTGGTTTGGTAACTATTATTATATGCAATTTCACTAAGGGTAAAAAAAACTATACCAAGCATCTCCTAAATCCATCACACAGGCTCGCAGTATATCATCAAAATCTAATTGGTTCTTGCAGCTTGTCCATCTATTTGAGGGTGGAAGGCTGCGCTGAAATTCAACTTAATCCACTAAACCTTATGAAGACATCTTCAATATAGACGAATGATACAAATGGGTTCAGACTCAATTTACCCAGTTTACTACTAAACTGAAAACAAATATTAACACTTTTATCCCACTAAAATTCCATCCTTGAAATTAAATGTCCACTAATTTTTGTACCATTATAGATACTCACTAGCGAACTTTTATTTCATCCCCAAGTACCCAAATAACATATCCAACTTTAACAATTAATTTGATCTTTTTACAAAATTGAATTCCTCCCATCACAACACAATCATCATAAATATCATAGAGTCCATCACATGTATTATGTCATCCATTCTTAAGGCTAATAATATATCAGTTACTCTTAATTCCTTGAGAAGATAGTTCTAAATTCTTGTGAATTAGATATAAGATAGTTTTCTTCCAATGCTCTCTCAACTCTTTAAATAGTTGAATGTGCCATTAATTATTACGACATGTATTTCAATCATCATAACATACTTGGTTTCACTTTGAATACTTCAAGCTAACATCAATGAACATTATGCCTCTTAATTCCTTGAGAAGATAGTTCTAAATTCTTGTGAATTAGATATAAGATAGTTTTCTTCCAATGCTCTCTCAACTCTTTAAATAGTTGAATGTGCCATTAATTATTACGACATGTATTTCAATCATCATAACATACTTGGTTTCACTTTTGAATACTTCAAGCTAACATCAATGAACATTATGCCAATCATTTAGGACATCTTTCATAATTATCATAATTAACTAATTTATTTTCTTTGAATAATAGTGTCATCTTTAATTTATCAGTAATACTACCACAACCAATCAATTTCTCTTGAATAGGTCAGTATATTCTCGATAAATATTGCAATTTAAATGATTCAAATCCTTGAATCAAATATTTTATTACCAATGACTATCAAAGTCACCTAAAAATTATGTTGATTTTATAGATTATGCAATGTCTCATGTCATGTCATGGTCAACTAATTTAAACCCTTTGAATATCTCAAAGTGACCTCACTGATCTAGCTCAGATGGATACATAACTTATAAGGTCAATAAAGATTGAAAATGCACTTACCATCCCAAAGACATAATTAGAAAATTATAGTAATCTCTCTATGATTGAAAGTGATATTAGATGTATCCCTAACCATAATCCATAATCGATAATAATAAAAATTAAAATCATCTCCCTCCTTTTTCCTTAACAATAATTATGCCATTTATGGCTGATTGATAATTTATCCATCCTGGAGAAAGATATCTATATAGGAACTATGCAGAAAGGCACAATAAATTAATGAATAGATATCTTGATTTAGAAATCTATTAATAGATGAAAATCCTCATGAAATTCTTTATCAGTCGAATTTATCTTATTCTTATTACTGCTAAAATCTTTCACTTTCTACCATCAAAATATTTGATCTTTTATAGCCAAAATCAGTTCTAAAGATTAATAGGGCCTACTACTCTCAAAAACTTAAACAGTAATTATCTCTGAATTTAAAATTATATATTCTTCCTAAATGGTTCATTAGGATATAATATGCAGTCAACCACTTTATTAACATCAGTATTAACCATCTCCATATCTAGCAAAGTAACAATCAGTTTTGAACATGCAATATCCATAATAAAAGTTCTCTTAGTAAAATTCACCATATTTACCTATCCATCCAAACTAAGTACTCAATTGTAATTGATCAAAAACATGTAGTTAACTATTTCATTACCAAAATATCATCAATATTAATCATCTCTATAACCAGCAGATTAGCCCATAATCTTAACTTACAATATCAACAATGTAAGTCCTACAAATAAAATTCATTGAATACATCCACGTTCAAATTCAGATTCAATAGCTCAAAATCCAAATATCTAACTCAATAGCAATATGGATATAATGATGTTATCTTAGTCATATTAGTCATCAATTGCAATTTCAACTACTATATCATATTCCATATATTCATCTATATTTTATTACATATCCAATTAAAGTTTCATCTACCCATATTATTTAAAGGTCTGAAACTGCTACGAGCCATTTTCAACAAGCTTGACGGAGCTAAGACCTCTAGAAGCCTCTTGGCCTCCCCACTGGTCAAGGTCACCAGCCTGGGAGTCCCACATTATATCATTGGCTTCTGGTGCGATGGTTCATTATTAATTCCTATCAAATTCATATTTCAATTAATATCTTGATAAACTTTAAATGTCAGGCTTTCAAAGCATAATACATAAAATTCCTTTAAATTTATAATTGTCTCAATGTCATCCTAGTATTTTGCCTAAAGTGTCATCATGTATGTGTCCCTAATGTCATAACCTGGCTCTGATACCACTAAAGCTGTCACGCCCCAGTCCCAAAACCTGAGCTAGGGTGACAACCCGCCGCATGCCAGGCATGCAAGGCATCTCGAACTTCATCACATAAATTAATATAAAGAAAAAATTCAAATTCATGATTTATTTCAAACCATAATTATCAGTCTTGGGCTATCTGCCCTACACACAAGCAATACTGAACTATATCAATATAATGAAACTAATTTTATTTAATAGAAGCTCCATCTATCCCAAATATCCTTCTTCATTCCTGAGGCTCTGAAAAATATTGTGAGAATTCTATGAGCTCACACTTAATAAGTAAGCCTAATACAATTTCAAATTACATTTATCATGCTATCAGCATATTCATGTCATCATATCAAAATAATTTGGAAGCTTAATTAAATAATAAATACTAGAATATGCAATGTAAACCAACATTGTTTATGCTGTCATTGTTTTTTTCTTTATGTGTCCCATGGCCCTACAACACTCATCTTGTGTATCACTCTTAAATGTCCCCTAAGAGGAAGGGTCCTGGTACCAGTGTTATGCCATATCATAATCTGTCATCAGAACACATCCTACAGATGTGTGTCCTCCACATATCTTCTCCTGTAGAGGTAGGTCACGTATCACTAGTCATTTCAAGTCATATGAGAACCGCGGCGACACATACACTAAATTTTACTGTCATCATCATGATTGCATTTTATCATCTCGATAGTACCAACATAATTTGTAAAATTAACATAATTACATTTTTGCATATACTGATATAAGTAATATCATAACAAATACTTATTTATAAATTTATGGTACTATACATTAATTTAGACTAAATGAACTTCATTTTTTCACATTTCATAAACATGCATCTAATTGTAAATTCATAATTTATAAATTAAATAATCTATAAAATTATAATACTTGGCTTACATACCTCAGTACGCAAATCCCAATTGATAACCTAGCTATTTGGACACCTGGGCACCTACAGCATCATTTTACATAATTAAGTTTTTAAAATCTGTATAATAAAATGATTCTTAAAACTCTACTCAGACCACTTCACGGGCTCAACTTTGGGCTCAAATATCTCTCAATGTATACACCTAAATAGGGAAACAAAATTATTCCCAGAAACTAGAATCAATCCTGATTCGGTCTATAATTTTATTTTACCATTTTCGGCCCATTACAGGGCCCAAACAGCGGCCTAAAAATGGCTCTCGAACTGGCCCAACAGGCCTAAGTCAAAGCAGCCCAGCCGGCTCAGCTTCTTCTTTTTTTTATTTATGTTGTTCCCCTGTTTCAAATGAAACAGGGGTTCCTAGCACCGGCGGCCAGGGCCGTCGCCGGCCAAATTGGGGGTGGCCCGACTGCCGGCGGCCGGGCCAGAGCCGACCGCCGCTGCGGCAGCCTCCCCTCTCCTTTTCTCTCTCTAATTTCTCTCTTGTATCTCCTTTTCTCTCTCACGGTCCGTCGCCGCTAGGATCCGTGCCGGCGGCATGGCCGGCCAAATTTGGTAAGGCTCGGCCGCCGGTGGTTGGACCAGAGCCGGCCGTCGCCGCGGCCGGCCCCTCCCTCTCTCTCTCTCTAATTCCTCTCTTTCTCTCCCTTCTCCCTCACGATTCGCCGCGGCACATTACTATGCCAGCGGCACCGGACGCCTGCCCGGCGCCGGTGGGGGTCTCCGATCGAAGCTCAGGCCCGGCGAGGCGACGGGCACACCACCGGTTCTGAATAACGGATCAAACCAGCTGTCATGGCTAGCCGGTTGCGGAAACTTTCCGTCACAATCTCTCTCTCTCTCTCTCTTCTAGGCATGGACAGAGGAACTTACCAGGTGCAGACGTGCGCACAATGATGATGGGAAGGAGGCGTTCACGTGATCCTTTAAAGGCGATGCAGAGTCCTCAATTCAAGGGATTTGGGACTCCGTTATTTATGAGATATTTGAAATTCAAATCCCTAAAGTCTATCGTTCCGATCTTTTGATAAACTCTCGCGAGCAGTTAACGAAATATCCAGGGGATTACACCTTTTATTCATTTTTCTGTTGAACTATGTTAGGCATATTTTTGTCATGGATTTCTCACTTTATTTTTTTATAGTTAGTGTTATAATGCCTACATATGGTGGGTAGCAAACAGTTAAAGAATTTGGCAGTTAAGCTGAGTTCATTTCCAAGCTGATATTCCTCCACTTCTTTAGTATTTTTCCTTTCTTTTTAGCTGTGAGAAAGGGCAATGAGCAGATCTTGAGTAGAGAAGAGCCAACAATTTCTCAGTATCAGAGTCAAGTTTTACTCAGTGGCTCAAGAATAGTGGTTGGTTTAAGTTCCTCCGTAACAGTGGAAGACTGTTTGAGGTTACAGCCTAAGAGTGCAGTGTAAGGACATGATAAAATTAATTGTGCATAGTAATTGCTCAATATAATTCTCAAAGAATCAAACATGGTGGTGACTAATGGTAATAGTCTGAACCCCCTTAATCTTTGGAAGATTAGGATAAAGAACTTCTTCCTATCTTAGCACCTATGGGATCCTGTTAAAAATAGTTATGTAAAACTAGGTGATAAAGGTGCTAGTCTCTCTACCTCACAAAGAAATGAATTGAAGAAAACCAGGAAGAAAGATTTAAAAGCATTTCTAAAGGTTCAAAAGCATTTCTTGCACTGCAACAAATAGTTTATGGTCCATATTTCCTAGGATATAGTAGTAACTATCAAATCTACCGAAGCATAGACCATTTTGAAGAATGAATATGGAGGATCAGACAAGGTGAATACAATAAAACTTTAGCGTCTTCACTATGATTTTGAAACTCCCTTTATGAAAATTCTAAGTCCACACAAGAGTTTTTCTCTAGAATTATACTTAATTGTCAATCAAATTCGAGCTATAGGAGGAGGCTTGTTTGATCAAAGAGTTATCGAGAAGGTTTTAAGATGTTTATCATTTAATTTAAATTTGATCGTGTTGTTACAATCATAAAGAAGTCTAAAAATTTGAATACATATTCTATTAATGAGCTAATGGGATTTATGAAAGCAAATGAATAGACACTTAATATATGGCAAGAAAAGATTATTGAACAAGCTTTTCAAGCAAAATTTAAAATCTCAAACAAAACTAAGCATGGAAGCAAATCCAACGGCAAAAGTCGGTGGGTGTGATAGTCAAAGTCATGGAACGGGCCGAGCCTATAGTCAAGGAAGATCCAATGCAACCAAGAGGGCTCTAGCAAGCAAGGATGTAATCGTTATGTTAATGTGTAATGCCATTTTTATAAAAATATGGGCATATAAAAAAATCTTGTCCGGACAAAGCTAAGAATCAAGAAAATTTTGTTTAGGAAAAAGAAAGAAAGAAATTTATTTTGTACTTATTTGAATGGAGAAGAAATAAATGCTAGTATTTGGTTTCTAAATAGTGGCTACAGTAATCATATGACAATGTGAAGAAAATTTTTCAAATATTAATTATTCTATGAAATTGTAGGTTTGTTTTAGCAATAAAAAAACAAGTTCAAGCTGAAAGCAAAAATATGATTATAATCAAAGCTAAATCAAGAAAGAAAAAATCATTCGAGATGTCTTATATAATTTTGGTTTAAAGTATAATTTAATTAATTATTAGTATTGGCCAGTTGGTTAAAAGAGATATTCAGTTTTATTTCATAATGATAGTTGTGTTATTAGCAATGTAGATTTTGATATACCTCTTATTGAAGTTTGTATGACAGCAAACAAAATATTTCTCTTGAAATTTTTAGAATAGATTGTACTTTTATTGTTAATATAAAAGTTAATTCACGGATGTGGCATAAAAGGTACGAGTATTTGAACTTTTATAGACTAAAATTGCTACATGAGAAGCAAATGTTGAAAGGCTACCTTCAATTAAGCATATTGATGAAGTCTATGAATGTGTGTGTATCCATGCATAGCACCAACGAGAATCTTTTCCTATGGAAAAATCATGAAGAGCAAAGAAGCAATGACAGTTTCCCTCTAGCAGAGTTGTCAAGATGGCTGTCTCCCTTTCAGTTGAGTATGCTCTTCATCATGATTTTCCTGATTTAGCGAATCTTAGCCTCTGGGTCTCCCCTGCTGCTTCGGCAGCGAACAGACGTACGGTTTTATTTCGTGGGAGCCCCCTCCTCTAGGGTTTGTTAAAATTAATTTTGATGGAGTATCCGCGGCAGATGTGCTGGTGTGGCTTCTGTCATTGTGGCGCGGATGGCAGGATGCTGGCAGCGGTGGGCTTAGCTTACTTGACTTATCTGTGCCTCTTGCCAGCTGCATGCGGCTTGGATTGGTAGTTCTTATGTCATTCGGTCCTTGGGAGCCCAAAGTATTATCATCGAAGGTGACTCTATTACGGTTGTTCGGTGGATCAAGCAGGAGCCCAGCTCTCTCTTGCCTTCTATTCTCTTGATGTATGACATACGCTTTACTATTCGGAAGCTCGTCATGTCCATATTCGGTACATCTACCGCAAGGCCAATGCTGTTGCTGATGGATTGTAGGCCGAGTGGCTTCTCACTCTGGTGTTTGGAGCTGGAAGCAGGTGATCCTTGCCCTAGTATCCTTACTCAATTATTGTATGGTGATATATCGGATGTAACCTATCCTAGGATGGTATAATCATCCGTTTGTACCAAAAAAAAAAAAAAAAAAGCAATGTTGATATATGTCAACATATGTGGTCTAATGCAAATATTATCACGAAATAATAATAAACACTTTCTTTTGTTCATTGATGACTTAAGCAGCAAGTACTTAACTCAACTCATTTAAGCCTTTTCCCAACTAAGGGTTGGCTACTTTAGTAGCAAGTGCTTGATGTTTTTTCTAAAATAGAATCTAAAGCTTTTCCAAAATTTTTAATTTTTAAAGCTCATGTTGAGGAGAAATATGGCCAGCATATTCACATTTTGATGGGCTGTTAGAAAAGTAGAATTTTGTTCTAATGAGTTTGTTAAGCATTATTAGTTGAATGGCATTCAACGATAGCTTACTACAAGCTATACCCTACAACAAAATGGTGTAGTAAAGGAAAAAAAAAAAAAGGCTATTGTTGAAATGGCCAAAATGCTGACTATTTCAAAATGATTTTGAGATATTTGCAAAAGCTAGATAAGGATCAAATCGTATATTTTAAAAAATTTATTTGATGATCTGTACCTATATTAATTTAATAATAAAAAAGATAAGGAGATTAAGAAATTAATCTTTCGTCGAATGTCTTGAACTCCACCAATACCATCTAGGAATTACCAATCCTTTTGATCACCATGGATCTTTCCAAACGTTCTCCAAATTATTATGAACACGAACGAGTGGGTGTTTCTGATTTGGGTTGAGATCACACAACTAAATTTTTTTTTTTCACTTTGTATACAAAGTAAAGATGAGGGAGAAAACTCTCTGTGGCTGATGGAAATCATCCTATGTTATTTTCTCTCATAAATCTTATTTTCTACGAGAATAATAACTACCATCCTTTTTAATTAATTAATTGATTGATTAAAAGTTAAGATAACTTCAAACTCTTGAAGATTACTTTAATGTGGGGAGATGTGAGAAAGAGAAAATCTTTCCCATAATCCCATATCTCTATCCAATAACCCATTATTTGTGTCTTTTGATATCTTTATGGTGGAATGATACGGGAGAGAGAAAAGCTTTCGCATGATTCCATATATTTCTTAACAATAAAATAACTTCCACATGGACCCTCCTTATGGAATATGCCTACATGTATTTCCTAGCACACGTATAATTTTTAATTTTAAAAAATTAATTCTTTTAAATAATCATATTATTTAAAATAAAAATTAATCTAATTAATTTCTATATGTAAATAAATTTATAATTCTCAATTCTAAATTAATAACTCAATCCAACATATCATAAAGTTCACATAATTTAATGGAGCCATCTAGAGGAGGAACTATGGACATTATAATTTTAAGCTCCAATAATTTTAATATTTAATTAACAGCTTAATTAAAATATTAAAATTATTAATTCTAAATTACTCCATTAAAAATTTGAACTACACTCTTAAAATTATAAAATTAATTATATTCAAAAGATTTGAATTATCCATTGATATAGTCACTACATATAAATCAATCCTCCATAAATTATTCATAATTAAAGCTAGGTATTTTTCTGTTAACTTTTTAATTATATCTTTCTCCATAAGTACCATTGCTTCTATAATGAATAATATATTTATGATTTAATCATAAATTGATCACTCTTATATGCAAGCCCGAATCAACATTTATGGGAACTGTCCATCTGATTCCTTATGAAAAAATCGATTTCATCTTATATATTAATATTTTTAGCTATTTATTATTATATTTTTAATATACCAAGAATTTGACACTATGTTTATGTGCCATTATCAAAAAATTTAATACAATAAAAGTCTATTAACTACTCAGAATTAAGATCGATATATGACCATCATTGATTAATTTTGAATGCTCTATTTTAATAATAAAATTTATTAAAGATTCATAATTAATCGCATTCTAGTCCTATATAATCAAATTATATAAAGCACTTTCATTCCGATAATCTCATTATCAATAATCCAGATAAGATCGTTTTATTCAGAATATAATGAACCGTGTAGTAATTTTAAATTAAAGATCCCAACTTTAATTTATAATTATGGATAGATTTAGAATATTTTACTTTAAATATTATCCTTTGTATATAGCACTTATATACAATATTTAAAGTCATATTTAAATAATCCAAAAAATTTATATTTATAAATCATCAAACATGCATACAAAAATAATATTAAAAAAATTAAATTAATCAGTAAAATAATAAATTTTATTTGTTTATGGGCACATATCCCAACAATCTTTCACTTACCCTAAAGCAAATGAGACATGTCTTTAAGTCCTATCCCTTCAAGACGTAGCTCAAAACCTCAAGCCGATAATGTCTTAGTGAACGGATCAGCTATATTATTCGCATATGTGATCTTCTCAACTAAAACATCTCCTCTTGTGATAATCTTTCTCACAAGGTAAAATTTTCTCTCTATGCTTTTCTTTACAATGATTTCTGGATTCCTTGGCATTGGCTATTGCTCCACTATTGTCATAGTAGAGTCTAATTGGTTTATGCATATCTAAAATAATTTCTAGATCTTTCAAGAATTTGTGAAGCCAGACTGCCTCTTTAGCTGCTACATATTCAGCTTTCATAGTGGAGTCAATAATGCAGGTTTGCTTAACGCTTCTCCATATAATGGCTCCTCCTTCCAAAGTGAATACTGCTCCAGAGGTAGACTTCCGAGAGTCTCTATATGATTGAAAATTAGAATCTGTATATCCAAAAATCAAATCCCTACCGAAATATACCAGCATATAGTTTCTCATTCTTCTCAGATTTTGAGAATATGCTTGACTGCAACCCAGTGATCCAATCCTGGGTTTGACTGGTATCGGCTAACCACTCCACTGCAAAGCATATATCGGATCTTGTACACAATATTGCATACATCAGACTACCAACTGTTGAAGCATAGGGAATTCGTCTCATATCTTCCTCCTCTTGCGGTGTTTTAGGATACTACTCTTTAGAAAGATGAACTCCATATCGAGTAGATAAATTACTTTCTTAGAGTTTTGCATCGCAAATCTGACAAGCACCTTGTCAATATACGATGCCTGAGATAATGCCAAAAGCCTATTCTTGCGATCCTGTATAATTGGAATGCCAAGAATGTAGCTTGCTTCTTTCAAATCCTTCATTTGGAACTGGCTAGCTAGCTAATTCTTTACTTTGGATAGAGATCCTACATCATTCCTAATGAGTAAATGTCATCCACATAAAGAACTAAGAAAACCACTTTATTCCCTTCCATTTGCTTATAGACACAAGATTTACCTAAATTTTGTTCAAAATCATAAGATTTTATGGCTTCATTAAATCTAATGTTTCCAGATCTAGACGCTTGCTTAAGCCCATAAATGGATCTTTACAATTTGCAGACTTTCTGCTCTTGATCTTTAACCATAAAACCCTCTGGTTGGACCATATGAATAGTCTCTTCAAGATGACCATTCAAAAATGTCATCTTGATATCCATTTGTCATATCTCATAATCATATTAATAAGCAAAAATGGATAAGAGAATCTGAATGGATTTTAGCATGGCTACTGGCAAAAAAGTATCTTCATAGTCTACTCCTTCTTTTTGGGTAAAACCTCCTGCCACCAACCTAGCCTTGAAAGTCTTTACTTTTCCATAGGCTCCTCTCTTTCTCTTATAGATCCATTTGCATCCAATAGGCTTAACATCTTCTGGTAGATCTACAAGTTTCCAGACTAAATTGGAGTACATTGACTCTATTTCGAGTTTCATGGCTTCCTACCATTTCTCTTGATCAACATCCTCTATTGCCATCTTGTATGTCAATGAATCATCATCACTGCCATCGGTGACTGCAACTTGTGCTTCTCCACCTTGACGATAGCAGATGGGCAATCTTATTTTCCTCCTACTGCGTCATGGTGGCGGTGGTGTTTGATCTTAGTAGTGGTCTTAACTTTTTGTTGTTTAACAACTTTTGTTGGTGTGAGGCTGATCTCATCAGCCAGCAACTCTTCCAGAACTATTTTACTTCTGGGTTTAAAGTCTGTCATATAATTATACTCGAGAAATGTAGCATTTGTCGACACAAATACTTTGTTATCATGAGTACTATAAAACAGACCTCCTTTCGTTTCCTTAGGGTACCCTACAAACATGCATACTTCTAAACGAGGTTCCAGCTTCCCAGTCTTTCCCTTCAACACATGGGCTGGACACCCCCATATATGGATGTCTCAAACTAGATTTGTGATCGTTCCATAACTCTAAGGGAGTCTTAGGGATTGACTTAGATGGAACTAAGTTTAGAATGTATACATCTATTTGTAGTGCATATCCCCAAAATGAGGTAGGCAAAGAAGAATAGCTCAACATTAATCTTATCATATCAAGCAAAGTGCGATTTCTTCTTTCAGCTACACAATTTTGCTATGGTATCACAGGTGCCATGAGCTGTGATAATATTTCATTCTCAATCAAGTGGTCCTTAAATTCATAATCTAAGTATTCTCCTCCTCGATCAGATCGAAAAGTTCTAATTGATTTACTAAGTTGTTTTTCTACTTCAGTACAGAATTCTTTGAACTTTTCAAAGACCTCGGATTTTCTTTGCATTAAGTATGCATATCCATATCTTGAATAATTGTCAATAAATATGATGAAATATTCATAGCCTCCTCTACTTTGACATTCAAAGGCCCACATACATCAGTATGTATGATCTCTAAAGGTGCTTTCACTCTTTTACCTTTTGCTGAAAAAGGTCTTTTAATCATTTTTCCTTCTAGGCAGGATTCACAGACTGGTAGAATGTAACTCTTAGCTTTCTTAAAGGACATCCTTCACTAGTCTTTCTATTATCTATATTAATATGACCAAGTCTCAAATGCCACAAATACGTATCATTATTGTTATTCACACTTTTCTTCTTTTAGGAATTGGTTCAGCGACTTTAAACATTTTGGTTTGAAGTAAGTTATTGAAAATTTATTTAATAAAATATAGAACATTTTTAACATAACCAGAACAAATATTTACTCCATTCTTATAAATTGAAAGAGTCAATACTAAAAGAAACAGAAATAAATTGTTCATGCAACTTTGAAACCAAAATCAAATTCCGTTTAAAATTCGAAATATAATAGACATTATTCAAAATAAATATTTATTATTAGCACATGATAGTCGCACTATCCTACTGCTGTCGCTAACACCTTTTTTCCACTGCCAACTCTCATTGTGAAATCTCCCACTTGAAAATCCTGAGCAGACTCAAGCATCTACAAAGAAACACAAACATGTTTAGATGCTTCTGAATCAATAATTCAGCTTGAAAATCATTGTCAACTAAGCATATTTCCATAACTAGTAAATCTAATTTACCTTGTTTCTTTTTCTATTTCAGCTCATCAAGATATTTTTTACAGTTCCTTTTTAATGGTGTCTTGATGGCAGTGGAAATACTTTCCTTTAGGTTTAGGTTGAGCAACATTTCCCTTCTTCTTTTGGATTTCTTCTTGTTGTCCTTTTGCTTTCCCATATTCTTCTTCTTCTAATTTTTATTTGAAAAAGAAGGCTTCTTCTCAGCTGCATTGGCTTCAGCAACATTTGCCCTACCACCCTTATGTCTATAAGAGTCTCATAAATTTGCAGCTCATTAAGAGTTCAGTTAGATTACACTTCTTATGATTCATAATGTAATCAGTCCTGAATTGGAGAAAAGCAGGAGATAGTGTCTTCAGGATCATGCCAACCTGAGTTTTTTCATCAATTTTAGCTCCATTGATTTCAGCCTCATCGAAATGATTGACCATTTTGGGGACGTGCTCATGAAAGAAGAACCATTCTTCATTTTGCCATTCATAATGGCTTTTACAGCTTCGTGGCGAGCCTGATCAGATGGGCATCAATGATTTCATAATCTCTCTTATTGTTTCAAGGGCCTCATGCTTAGTTTAAGCACCTCATTCATTGCTGCTAATAATTAGTAGCGGGTCTTGTTGTTTGCAACAACCCAATGATTGTACTCTTTAGTAACAACTTTGAAGGCGTTGGTTGGAGGCATGAAGGACAATCCTCTTTAAGGACATAGTGGTAGTTTTCATTAACGAGAAGGATATTCATGTTGCTTTTCCACTTAACAAAAATTTCAACAGTTAAAACTTGAGAGGCAAGAAGTGAAAAAATCGGGTTTGATATATTTTCTAAAAAATAAAAAATATTTTAATAAATAATTACATAAATATCATCATAATTTAAGGCAAAGTAAATATGATGCATAAATGCACATATTAAAATACATAAAAACATGTTTACTTTAAAGGCCTAAGAAATTTTAATCTCTACAACTAAGAGCCGCCTTAGGGTAGGTCAAATAGTTGCTAATTAAAATGAGACTTTCTCAATTAATGAGTATCTTTCGAAATATCTCATATTTCAAATACTCATTATTTTTTTTTAATTTTGATCAAGAAAATAATTAATTAATTTAATTATTTCTTCATGAGTGCAACCCATCGTATCAGATATTTAAGACTTAACTTAGTCAATTCTAAAATACATCTTAAAAATTCTATCTCATTGAAGACAACCTTGTTATTGCCATTAATAGACACTCTTCGTATGAAGGACAAAATTAAAGCGCCTCGAGGCTACTAATAATTCATAGTGTCGTACTAACAATGGAGACCAAGGGCTTATATTATCATATTACCCTCCCACTCATTATTTTTGCAAAAGTATATTTTATTTATAAAACAACTCTTGATTTATAAACCCTTCATTACTTTAAACAATTTAAATCACTAAGACTTTATAATTTTAAATATTTTAAAATTATAAAATAAGTTAAATATGATAATTTAAAATTTAATACTTAAATTTAAAACTTGCATTTGGCACATTAATTTTACAAATTCAATTGCTAAATTAATTGTTTGTTGTAAAGTGTATTAAATTTAATTTACTAAAATTTTTAATGAAAATAAAATAAAATAATAATACACTTAAATGCATGATATAAACAAATAGGTAAATATTTTTTTTATAATATGACATATAATATGCATAATAATAATTATTATCAATATAAAAAAATATTTAATAAAAGGTGAACGAAAAAATTTGATCGGACCCTGAAATCTAAAATTACAATCTAAATTGCTAATAATAAATATTAAAAATAAAAAGACATCTTGTACCATCATTTCAGATAGCTTTTCAAAAAAACATGCCACGTAATTTGATATTGACATGGGTTTCAAGTATTTAAAACACTTTGAGAAGGGAGCTAATATACGGTAATGCCTCACGCGCTGACGCGCTTCCCCCCCCCCCCTTTAACAGGGACAAGGCACCATCCAATTTGGTACGGAGAGCCAGCATAATACACCTTCACCACCCAAACTGAAAAAGCTAACTAATACCATTGCTCCCAGCATGGGTTACAGTACAAAAATATATAGCATATGGCATGCCATTATGTACGGTACCTAACTACGGGAAGAATCCACACCAACCAACCAGGCAAGGTGCAGGGGCCCGTCATTCTTCCACCATTGAGAGCGAGAAGCATGCGAAAAAAAAAAAAAATCCTTCACGTGCTCCGTCCTCTTTAGGACAGACTTTCGCTCGAGGGCCTGAGACAAGCCCCCATAAGGATCGGGTCATTCTATTTCGCCCCTGCGACTTTTCCTCTGTGACCCTCCCGCCAATAATAAAAAAAAAAAAAAGACATCTTTGATCCTAAAAAATTTAGATCAAAATAACCTTGCATGCTCAGTAGCACCCTCACGCCACCCTCTCCCCCTTCGCCTGCCTCTCCCTACTTTCTTACTTGGATAAAACACCTTGGATCCGATCATTTGAAGCTTGGTTAAAGAGATTTCAATCTATAATAGAGCAATGGACAAGCAACTAGCAACCCCTTCCCGTTTTCGATTTTTTTCTCGGTTCGTAAGTTGTTCGGCCCTATGTGGCCGAAAGGTCAAATCTGTTCCGAACTGAGTCAACATGTTCGGTCCTGATTGGCCGAACAAATTCCTTCTGTTCAGCCATGGCCGAACAGAAGAGAATTTCTCTGTTCGGCCCAGCGTTCGACCTGCTGGGCCGAATAGAATGAGTTCTGTTCGACCTTTTGGCCGAATAGAGAGTCTTTGTTCGGCCCTGGTTGGCCGAACAGAAACTCGGCCAAATATGAGCAAAAGGGTAGGGGGTAAAGAGGGAAGGGGTAGTTTAGGTATTTTTAAATTTAGAGGAGCTACTAAGTAATTTTGGGGGGCTACTAAGTAAAAAAAAAAGAAAAGAATGGGGGGCTCCTCAGCAAAAGATGCGGGCCAAATAGAATTTCCCATAAGGATCCCGGCATGAAAGGTTAATGACCATTTTTTTTTTTTTACTTATCCGCTTGATTCAAACTTTTTGAATTAATAGAACAAGACTATTAAAAAAAATTTGATTGAAAACTTTTTTTAAAACCATGAAGAACCCTTCAATATAAAAGAAAGATAATATTATAAATCATAATTCAATAGATCTAATCAAAAAAAATTGTATAACTTATTCCATGGAACCGAAAAAAAATTACGATCAATCCATTCGCACATAGATTCATCGCTATTGACCCAGATTGATTTTGATGATTACAAAACAATTAAGCAATTCTAAGCTTGATACAGGGAAGTTCAGTCACCTTGCAAGTAAGTATCTTCGTGCAAAAATTGATTGGTAAGAGTATGCTTCATTCTATTTTGCCTTAAATAATTTTATTAGCTTGGGAGTTAACTGGTTAGCTAACTTGTTATTCCATTTAGCTAGCTAGCACACCTTTTAGCTAACTGGTACGAAATCTCAGTGCTTGGCCGAACGTCCACCTTTTTTAGTTAGCTGGTTAGCTAGCTTGTTAGCTAGCTGGAGTTCTTTCAGTTAGCTAAGGTGCTCGTCACTGTGCTGGCCGAACGTTCTTCATTTTTAGCTAGCTAGTTAGCTAGCTTGGGATGCCTTGGAGCTAACTGGATTTCATTTTAGCTAACTCCAGTTGCCTGTTATCTTTCCTGGCCGAATGGTCTTCAATTTTAGCTAATTGTTGAGCTAGCTGCCGGATCTTTTAGCTAGATAGCGTTTTTTGGAGCTAACTGCTCAGCTAACTATTTTATCTTGGAGTTAACTGCTTAGCTAACTATTTCACAGGAAAGGTTCAAGCCGTGTGGATTCAAATTTTAGTTAACTAGAGAGCTAGCTACCTGTTGGTTAGTTAGCTTGAGAGTTAGCTACTTTATTCAGACGGATGGCTGCCTTTTTGCTCAATTAGCTAGTTAGCTAACTAGCTTGGATGGTTTCTTTGTTATTTTTGAACTTAGCTAGCTAGTGAGCTAAACTTTTCTTTAGTTAGCTATTGAGCTAACTCCTTTTCTCCTGTAACTCCTGCAGCGTGAGCCTTCAAATTCTAGTTAGCTGGGGAGCTAACTACCAAAGCATGAATTCTTCTATCTGCCATTTGAATTGCCTATTAGTTAGCTGAAGAGCTAACTATATTTGCTTAATTAGCTGTTGAGCTAACTAAGTGCCCTACACTTTTTTTTCTCCTGGGCATTTACTTTTGTTGTTAGTTAGCTGGGAAGCTAACTAGCAACCATTTTAGTTGCCTAAGGAGCTGCCTCTGGATGCCTTTTTTTATGTTATGGCCTCTCTTGTGAGCTAACTGACTAGCTAGCTGGGGTTTCCTGCTTATCTCTTGGCCGAATGCATTCTTGACTTTAGCTACCTGGAGTTATTTCCAGCCAACTGCCGCTTGAGTTCTTGAGTTTGCTCTTTCTCTCTTACTCTCTCTCTATTGCTATTTTAAGCTACATTTAACTTTTGATTTTTTGAATGGTTTCATAATTCTTCCTTCCTCAAATGGAGATCTACATTCAATGCTTAAGGGAAACATCTTACAACGGTTATATTTTCTTCTCGTTTTTATTTCCATTTGTTCCTAATGTGTCTAACGGATATCTTTTTTGTTGGATCATTATAAATAGCTGTGATTTGAAGCACACTATAACTTTTTGAAAAAGATTACAAGAAGAAGAAATCCAAGAAAAGAGCTTTTATTGAGTGGTTAATAAAGGAGTTGTGTGCATTCAAGTTCATTCATTGCTCCAAAAAGTAGTCCAAATCATTGAAGCATTTCAAGCAATCAAGACTTCAGCTACTTCGACTTCGCTCATTTATTGCTGAAATTATTGCTTCAAAAGTTGTAAAGTTTATTTTGAATATTTGCTCATGTAGGATCTTTCTTTATCATTCTCTGATCTTTTTGTAAAAGGGTTAGTGTTAACCCTTATTATTGTTGGCTTCCTTGTGCCGTAAAACAAGAGGACTAACCTAGGTTTGGCTAGGGGTTTTTGGCTGCCTTGTGCCGTATAATTTTAAGTTCAATATTTTTTATGTTTAATTAATACCTTAATTAAAATATTAAATTATTGATTTCAAATTATTTTACTAAAAATTTGAAATTGCACTCTTAAAATTATAAAATAAATTATATTCAAAAGGATTTAAATTATCCATTGATATAGTCATTACATATAAATCAATCATGTTCATAATTAAAGCTAGGTATTTTTATTAACCTTTTTAATTATATCTTTCTTCATAACTACCATTAATTCTATAATAAATAATATATTTCTGATCTAATCATAAATTGAGCGCTGAATTAATACTTATAGAAATCATCCATCTGATTTCTTTATGAAAAAATAAATTTTATCTTGTATATTAATATTCTTGGCTATTTATGTTATTATTTTTAATATACCAAAAATTTAACACTATGTTTATGTGTCATTATTCGGTATGTCAAAAATATAATACAATAAATAGGAGTCTATTAATTATTCAAAATTAAGATTGATTCATATATGAACATCATTGATTAATTTTGAATGCTATATTTTAACAACAAAATTTATTATAGATTTATAATTAATCATGTTTCAATCCTATATAATCAAATTATATAAAGCGCTTTCATTCCGATAATCTCATTATCAACAATCTGAATAAGATCATTTCATTCAGAATCTAATGAATCGCGCTAGTAATTTTAAATTAAAGATTCTAACTTTAATTTATAATTATAAACAATTTAGATTATTTTAATTTAAATATTATCCTTTGTATATAACAATTATATATAATATTTAAAGTTACATTTAAATAATCCAGAGATTTTTGATATTTATAAAGCATCAAAACATTAATGCAAAAATAATATTAAAAAAATTAAATTAATCAGTAAAATAATAAATATTATTTATTTATGGGCACATATCCCAACATAAAATTAGGCAAAGAACCTTTCTGATTCATTTGGCTGAAATAGTAGCCACAACAATCCATCTTATCAACTTTTCTCCCATAAATGCAATTTGGGATCGTACTTTGTGTGCTATAAAACAGAAGATAAGCAAGTTAAGAATGTTTGGTTGCATTTTATATACTCATTTTAATTTGAAAAGGCATTAAAAATTAGATGAAAAGGTATAAATATATTTTCAATTGGTATAGTGATGAAATCATAGGTTATCAAGTTATAATCTTGCCACTATGTAGTTGCATATTAATAGAGATTTCATCTTTGATGAGGATGCTTACTAGAATTGGAATAAAGTTGAACAACCTATAATGAGAGTAGATCTATCTCATTCCACTAAAATGAAGAACATTCAAATATCTTTAAGCTCTCAAAGCAGTAATTCATGAAGTGAGGAGTCAAGCACAACTCAAGAATCAAGTTTTTTTAGTGAAACTCCACCAAAAAGGTAAGATCATATATATATATATATATATATATATATATATATAGAGAGAGAGAGAGAGAGAGAGGGGGGGGGGGATAGACTTGATTATATTTGAATATAGTAAAATTTAGGATCTAGTTACCTTTCCTACCTTAATCTACATGGATTTCAGAACTACCTTACCTTTTTTACTTTTTTATTTTTAAAATTTGTAAGATATATAGATCCAAAAGAAAGAAGGTAATTGCATTTAAGTTTAGCTACATTTAAATATAGGCAAATTTACCCATATATATATATATAATTCATGCATTTTTCTTTCATAGTTGCAGAACCCTCATGCCTTGAAGAAGCTAACACAGAGTATCGACGAAAGCAATTTATAAAAGAAAATTTTAGCAATTAATTAATTAAAAGAAACCAAACCTAGAAGTTGATTAATTTACTAGAAGGAAAGGAAGCTATTAGGCTGAAATGGGTCTTTTGAATCAAGTACAGTGCTAATGGAGTGTGTAAAAATATAAAGTAAAACTCATCACAAAAGGGTATGCACAATAGTAAGGTATAAATTATCTTAAAATATGTTGGCCCAGATGGCAACCCAAAAGGGAGGATGAATTTGGTTCTTAAAAAAAAAATTAACTCTTTTTGCCCTTTGAAATCAATGGCCTAAGTAAATGTGCACAAGTGAATTGAAAGAATGAAATGTTAAGCACAACTAGAGAGAGAGAGAGAGAGAGATAAATGCATGGCAAATACAAAGATTTTATAGTGGTTCAGTGTATCCAACACCTACGTCCACTCCTAAGCAATACTTGGGTCCACACTATAATCCCACCGATTACAGTCGAGTTGTTTTACAAGCTCACAACTCAACTTGTTGTTTTACTGGGATCACAACGAACCCAGCCAGTTTTCTCCGAGCTCACCAGCACACAACCCAAACCACAAGCTAACCTTAGCTTGTTCCGAGGTAAACTACCTCCACTAATTCAATCCCCTGATTGAATTAGTAAACAACAATTCAATATACATTACAGCAATTTAAAGCTCCTTAAATGAGCGAATATGCAATATAAATAAACAAAGGTTAGAAAAGCCTGATTGAAGCAAATTTGATGTGAGCTTTTCTTCTTTTCTTCTTTTCTCTTCTTTTTTGACTGGTTGAATCAAGCTACAGCTCTGATTCTTGAAGATAGAACTTTGAAGAGAACTTGAGGAATTAGGGCTTTAGGCTCTTCTTCTTTTCTTCTTGTGAATCCTTTGACTTTGAACTTTTCAAGGCTTAGGATTGCTCTTGAATTTCTTTTGGAATGGGCGTGGACTCAGAGATTTTTCTTTCCCTCTTTCTTTTGAAATTTCTCTCGATTTTTCTCCTGATTTTTTTTATTTTTCTCTCTTTTCAAACGGACGGTTCCCCTTTTTATAGATCACTTAATCCAAGATTAGGTGAAAAACTAGCCATTACAGAGTACCTGATTGCTTCTACACACAAAGAAATATAGCCGTTAGAGATTAGGTAAAAAATATTACCATTAGAGTTCGTTCTGACATTTAAAAATCGTTCCTGACAGGTTGGAGTTGGCTCCAACTTTTCATGTGTCGGCTCCAAGTCGTGTTCCCAAAAATGGCAAAAATTGATTCGATGTGGAGTCGGCTCTGACTTTACAAGGTGTTGACTCACCGCTGACTGGAGTCGGCTCTCGATTTCTGAAGTGTTGGCTCCGAGAAATGCTCCAAAAATGAAGTCTCTGTGAATCATGTTGGAGTCGGCTCTCGAAATCCATGTGTCGGCTCAGGCTTCTGAAGTAGAAAACAGACTCTCTGTATCTCATGTTGGAGTCGGCTTTGCTAGGTTGGGTGTCGGTTCTGAACCATGCTAAAATTCTGATACGCTCTGGAGTCGGCTCCAGACACAGTGGTGTCGGCTCCAAGTTCTGAACTTAAATATATTCTATTGAAATTCAATTCAAAACTGATTCAAACGTGTTTCAATATGTCTTTTGAATAAATAATCGATCTTAACTCCTGAAACACTTCAAATCTATCGGAAACATAATGAATATACTCATGGCTTTTGTTAATCATCAAAATCAATAATTCGATAAATAATTCATCAATAATTTCTCCAACAATCTCCCTTTTTGATGATGACAAAAACACTGAGTATATGCATAAGCAATTAATGCATAATTACTACTCAATTTAAATTAAAGGTTAAGCTCCCCTTAATGAGGTAGCTCCCCCTAAATTTGGGCATATGTTAAGTTCATTGAATCTTCATACATATCTTGAATTCATTTGATATGAATGTATCATTGAAGTATTATTCTTAAGTGTCATTCTCTTTATTATCTTCTCCCCATTGTACATTCAATTATAACTTTTATGCATATACAAATATCATTTACTTCTCCCCTTTTTTGTAATCAACAAAAAGGTTAAGAAGTTGCAAATAGTATAGATTAAAATCAATGCATTAAGTGAATCAAAATTCAATCCAAGTCACTCAATATCAAAGTTCAAAGATAGCAAATATAATATTCATTAAAGTATCAAAACATTACATCATAATTGCTTTCATACATCATTCAACTATAACAACTTCAATTACATCAAAACATCAAAATATATTAAACTAAACATCAACTTCTAATTATATCAAAAATACAAACTGAACTTCAAAGACTAAGTACATCAAAATGTAAATCAAACATCAAAAGTTAAAAACATCAAAATCTAATAAGTCTTTTGAGCTCTTCAAGAATCTTTCCCATTCCTTCACTTTGAATCTTGATAAAATCATTCAATCTTCTGTCAATAAATGCATATGCCACTGTAATTTTCTTTTGTAATTTAGCATTGCATTTGAATATATATCTGAGTCTCCTCCTATGTCCTTGATCTTTTCAAATATTTGCATTAACTCTGTCTTCAAGGCTTCTGAAGATGATCCAAGGGTTGACTCAATGCTTCTAATTTGTCTTCCAAAGAGTAACACATTTCTCTTATACTAAGCAATCTACTATCTAATTCAATCTTCATTTTTCTTCATGAATACCAAATAACTCCTTAAGCTGCTCTAACTGAACACTAGAAAAACCAGCAGTAGGAACAGACAGGGGTACAGGTGCAGGAACTGGAGTAGGTGCCGGTGGTGGTGATGATCTGCTAGGCTCTGGTGAAGGATGCCTCATCGATGGACCAGCCTTGATGGTGCAGTCCCATATTAGCTGCTCTCTCATCCAGATAACCTTTCCTTTTTCATTTGCCATCCACATTTACAAATCTCATTTGATGCACTATAGCAAGACTGTAATCTGTGTGCCTAAGGTTTTTCATGGCTCACTATCTGAAATAACTACACCCTGACTCTGGAATGCCATGGTCAAGATCATTCCATAAGGCAAGATCAATCTCTTCTTACTCCCGGCCTCAGCCATGTACCAAATCATCATACCTGCTAGGTTAATTGGCTGACCCATCAAACATTGTCCATAATCACTATGTCTCGCTCTGAGACATACTCAAATATCAGTTTTAGGAAACAAGATCTACCACATATATTATGTAAAAGTCTAAGCTCAAGGGGCAACTGGTTTGCCCTAACTTCCTCAAACTTAGTAAAATCTCTTCCTAACATCCTTGATAATGCTCATGCTCTATCAATGTGGTTTGCAATTAATCCAACAACTGGAATTTCTAAAAGATTACCCAAAATCTCATATGTAAGATGATTCTTCTTCCTCTAACCATACTAACTAATCCTCCATCTCCTCTTGACAAATTGAAATAGAATTCTTTAACTAGGCCGGATATGTGGGAACGTCCAAAGAACATACTTTTTCCAACCGAGCTCCTTGATTTGTCGCCCAATAGAAAATCCCTCGGCCTCAAAAAAAGAAAATCCACTTTTCTATCCATGGTGATGACTCGACCGGCTAGGGCATCAATTTGGGGTGAGGGGGCTAGGTATAGCACTAGGAGTGGATGCGGTTGAGCTGGAGGAAGAACTCGGAGTGGGTTCACGCGCCGACGCATTGCCGTTCGATTCCCCATAGTCACTCTACCTCTAAACAACGATCCTCTATGCTTGGGTGCCATTGAGTGCTAGGGAGAGGTTAATTTGAGAAATTTAGGGTTTTGGAAAGATTTTGGAAGAGTTTGGAAAGCCTTGGTGTCGAGTGAAATGAGGAGGTGTCGACTCTGCCCTAAATAAGTCAACCTGGGACCACTTGGAGTCGACTCCGCAAAGTGAGGTGTCGGCTCCAGGTTGCTAACACAGTCAGCGCCCGAAGTGGAGTCGGCTCTGAAAAGTAGGTGTCGGCTCCAAATTATAAACATAACTGGAGTCGACTCGATACCAAAGGTGTCGGCTCAACGACAGTTTTAGAAAAAAAAAATATGAGTTTCAAAGAATCTGAAACTTGTCTGGATTGACATCAAATTTTGGCTAAATCAACTTTGGAATGTGATGAATCAAGGGGTTCAAATATCTAGATAAATTCCTTAAAATTATAAGAAATTAGGAAAAATGATTGAATTCTAGATAATCATTCCTTAGGAGTTTAAAATCATTCCAATGGATCACAAACTCCTAATTCTCCTCTAAGATAACAAAATCTCTCTTCACTAAGGTTTTGTAAAAATATCAGCTAATTCATCAGTATTAACATAATCAAGACAAATTATTACCTACATGTTCTCTAATAAAGTGATGTCTAATTTCAATGTGTTTAGTTCTTGAATGTTGAATTGGATTCTTAGTTAAATTGATTGCACTAGTGTTATCACATTTAATAGGAATTTTATCAAGTGTTATACCATAATCTTCAAGTTGTCGCTTAATCCAAAGGATTTGAGCACAGCAACTTCCAGCTGCAACATATTCTGCTTCAGCAGTGGATAATGCAACCGAATTTTGCTTTTTGCTAAACCAAGAGATTAAGTTACTTCCTAAAAATTGGCATGCACCACTTGTACTCTTTCTATCTAATTTACAACCAGCATAATCAGAATCAGAATAAGCAATCAAATTTAATGTTGAGTCTCTAGAATACCATAATCCTACATTTTTAGTTCCATTTAGATATCTAAGATTCTTTTTACAGCAATTAATGAGATTCTTTAGGTTCAGATTGATATCTTGCACATAAGCAACAGCAAACATGATATCTGGTCTACTTGCTGTTAAGTAAAGAAGTGATCCGATCATACCTCTATAATGCTTTTGATCTACTTTCTTACCATCTTCATCTTGTCCAACTTGCATGAAGGACTCATTGGTGTTCCAAGAGGTTTGATTGATTCCATACCAAACTTCTTGAGAATTTCTTTGTGTACTTTGTTTGGTTGATGAAATTCCCTCTTTTCTTGTTTGATTTGAAGTCCAAGGAAGAAGTTGAGTTCTCCCATCATGCTCATCTCGAATTCACCCTGCATTAACTTAGCAAATTCTTGACAAAGAGATTGTTAGTAGCACCGAATACAATATCATCAACATAAATTTGTACTACCAATAAATTTTCTTTTCTTTTCAAAAATAAGGTTTTATCAACATTTCCTCTAGAAAAATCATTTTCAATTAGAAATTTACTTAATCTATCATACCAAGCTCTAGGTGCTTGTTTTAAACCATAAGTGCTTTGTGTAGTTTAAAAACATGATTTGAAATTCATGATCTTCAAAACCAGGAGGTTGTTCAACATAAACTTTCTCATTTATAAAACCATTTAAAAATGCACTTTTAACATCCATTTGAAATAAATTAATGTTCATATGACATGCAAATGCAAGTAATAGTCTAATGCTTCTAATCTAGCTACAGGTGCAAAGTTTCATCAAAATCAATTCCTTCTTCTTGATTATATCCTTTTGCAACTAATCTAGCTTTATTTCTAATTTACCATTTTCATCTAATTTATTTCTAAATACCCATTTAGATCCTATAACAGAATGACCTTTAGGTCTATCAACTAAGGTCCATACATTATTCCTAGTAAATTGATTTAATTTCTCTTGCATAGCTAACATCCAATTACTATCTTTTTCAGCTTCTTCTATAGTTTTAGGTTCTATATGAGATACAAATGCAAGATGATTATTGATATTTCTCATTGATGATCTAGTTCTTACACCTTGAGATGGATCACCTATGATTAATTCCTTTGGATGACCATAAGCATATCTCCAATCTCTAGGTAGATCTATCATTATGATTAGTATCAATAACATCAACTCTAGGTGAATCATCATCTTTAGCTTCAGGTTCATGATCTGAAGATACATCTATATTTAATTTTTAATATCTCTTTCAAGCAAATTTGTATCTTCCTCATCATCAATTTTTCTGAACTTGATGCTAAAGACTCATCAAAAACTACATGAATAGATTCTTCTACAATTAAGTTCTCTTGTTAAATACTCTATAGGCTTTACTAGATGTTGAATATCCTAAGAAATGCCTTCATCAGATTTTGCATCAAACTTCCAAGATTGTCTTTACCATTATTATGAATAAAACATTTACAACCAAATGCATGAAAATAACTTATGTTTGGTTTCCTATTATGCCATAGTTCATAGGGAGTTTTCTTAAGGATTGGTCTAATTAGGGCTCTATTTAAGATGTAACATGCTGTGTTTATAGCTTCCGCCCAAAAGTATTTTGGAAGTTGGCTTTCACATAGCATGGTACGGGCCATGTCTTCTAAAGTCCTATTCTTTCTTTCTACAACTCCATTTTGTTGGGTGTCCTAGGTGCAGAAAATTATGATGAATGCCATTTTCAAACAAAAATTTTTAAATAGATGATTTTCAAATTCAGTTCCATGATCACTTCTAAGAGACACTATGGTAGTGTTTTTCTCATTTGTGACTTTCTTGAAGAATTTCAGAATATGAGAAAGTCTCATCTTTGTGAGCCAAAAATAATACCCAAGTGAATCTAGAATAATCATCTACTATCACAAGACCATATTTCTTTCCTCCTAGACTAGTGGTTCTAGTAGGTCCAAAAAGGTCCATGTGAAGTAGCTCTAGTGGCCTAGAAGTTGAAACAATATTTTAGATTTGAAAGAAGTTCTGTTTGTTTTCCAAATTGACATGCATCACAAATTATTATTTTCAAAATCTAACTTTGGAATACCTTTAACTAAATCCATTTTAATTAATTTTGAAATTAGGTGTGTGCTTGCATGACCTAATCTACGATGCCATAGCCAACCAATCTCATTCATCTTAGCATTATTAGCAACTAAGCAATGATTACTAGAGATAAATTATCAAATCAATTAAGTATACATTGCCATTTCTATTTCCAACAAAATAATGCTATTATCAATGGGATTAGTAACAGTGCAAATAGAAGCTTCAAAGGAAACTTTGAAACCTTTATCACACAATTGGCTAATACTAATTAGATTATGCTTTAAACCATCAACATATAAAACATTATCAATAAAAGTGGATGGAGTTATTTGAATTTTACCAATACCCATGATTTGGCCTTTGCCATTATCACCAAAAGTAACAACTCCACCTCTTTTTCTTCAAGGGTGATGAATTGATCCTTGTCACCCGTCATGTGTCTTGAGCAACCACTATCAAGGTACCATTTTCTTTTGATCTTGGCCGCAAGACACTCCTGCAAATAATCAATCTTAAGTTTAGGTACCCAAGCTTTCTTGGGTCCTTCATGGTTAGTGCAATAAAAATTGTTCCTTTTGGAACCCATATTTTCTTCTTTAACATTTAAGTTCTTATATTTTTCTAAAATTGCATTCAAAGATTTATGTCCTTTTTTATTGCATGATAACATGAAACATTATTTTTTTTTCTTAATAAAAAATTTTACAAATTTTTGTTTCATGTGAGGTCTATACCTAATCCAGCTTTATCAAAAACTGCTCTTTGATTACTTAAAAGTAAATTTAATTTTTCTGAGCTATATGTAAATTTATCAACTATTTTTTATACTTATCAACTTCTTTCTTTAAATTAATGTTTTCATTAAATTGATTCTTTTCTTTTAGAAAACCTTCCTTTTCAATTTTAAATCTTTAATTTCAAGAGTTAATTCATTTTTCTCTTTGAAGATTTAAATTTTTTTTTCAAAGATTTATTTTCTTTTCAAAATTTTGAATCACTAACTAATTCATTAAAGCTCATATCATCAAATGTAAAATCATGAGTTTAGAACTTACCTCATCGTCGTTTGCCATAAAGCAAATGTTTGCAACTTCTTTTGTTCCTCCTCGGAAGAGGATTCTTCGCTATCACTCCATGTTGCAACATATGCCTTCTTCTTTTTCTTGTAATCCTTCTTTAATTGAGGACACTCATATCTGAAATGCCCCGGCTTCTTACATTCATAACATGTCAAGGGTTCTTTTCTTTTTCTTTGTCCTTCTCTTTCTCCTTTTCTCCTTCCATTTTTGTTCCAATCTTTTCTTATGGAAGGGTCTCCTTCTTTGCATAAATTTCTTAAATTTTCTTGCAAGGAGAGCTGTTTCATCATCATCATCATCACTGCTGCTTTCTTCTATTTCTGCAGCCTTAAGAGCTATGGTTCTTTTCTTTTTGACATCTTCCTCTTGATGTTGCTTCATTGTTAGTTCATGGTCATCAATGATCCAAGTAGCTCCTCCAAAGGTAGAGCATTTAAGTCTTTAGCTTCTTGGATTGCAGTCACCTTGGCTTCCCATGATCTTGGAAGAGACCTAAGAATTTTGCACACCAATTCAGATTAGTATAGATCTTACCAAGACTTTTTAAACCATTCACAATATCAGTAAATCTAGTGTACATGCATGTGATTGATTCAGTTTGTTCCATGCTAAACAATTCATATTTATGCACTAAATATTAATTTTAGATTCTTTAACTTGATTAGTACCCTCATGGGTAACTTCTAATCTATCCCAAATTTCTTTTGCGGAAATGCAAGTAGAAATGCGATTAAATTCATTAGCATCTAAAGAACAGTACAAAACATTCATGGCTTTAGCATTGAACTGAGCCAATTTCTTATCATGTTCATCCATTCCGTTTTCGGCTTAGGAATCACCATGTTATCTACTCTTATTGTGGGTGTGTGAGGTCCATTTACTATGATACCCCATAGGTCATAGTCAAGTGCTTGAATAAAAATTTTCATTCTAGCTTTCCAATAACCATAATTTGTACCATTAAATAAGGAGGTCTATTTAGTGGATTGACCTTCTGAAAAAGATGATCCAGCTTGAGCTGCCATTTGGATCTTTGACTCTTGATCGTTAGATCAAATTTAAATGAGCACAAGCTCTGATACCAATTGTTGGCCCAGATGGCAACCCAAGAGGGGGGTGAATTGGGTTCTTTAAAAAAAATTAACTCTTTTTGCCCTTTGAAATCAATGGCCTAAGTAAATGTGCACAAGTGAATTGAAAGAATGAAATGTTAAGCACAATAGAGAGGATAGAGAGAGAGATAAATGCACGCAAACACAAAGATTTTATAGTGGTTCGGTGTATCCAACACCTACGTCCACTCCCAAGCAACACTTGGGTCCACACTATAATCAACAGATTACAGTCGAGTTGTTTTACAAGCTCACAACTCCAACTTGTTGTTTTACCCGGATCACAACGAACCCAGCCGGTTTTCTCGGGCTCACCAGCACAAACCCAAACCACAAGCTAACCTTAGCTTGTCCGAGGTAAACTACCTCCACTAATTCAATCCCCTGATTGAATTAGTAAACAACAATTCAATATAATGTATTACACAATTTAAAGCTCCTTAAATGAGCAAATATGCAATATAAATAAGCAAAGGTTAGAAAAGCCTGATTGAAGCAAATTTGATGTGAGCTTTTTTCTTTTTTTCTTTTCCTCCTCTCTTTTGACTGATTGAATCAAGCTACAGCTCCAATTCTTGAAGATAGCATTTGAAGAGAACTTGAGGAATTAGGGCTTTAGGCTCTTCTTCTTTTCTTCTTTGTGAATCCTTTGACTTTGAACTTTTGAAGGCTTAGGATTGCTCTTGAATTTCTCTTGGAATGGGCGTGGACTCGGAGATTTTTTTTTCCTCTTTCTTTTAAAATTTCTCTCGATTTTTCTCCTGATTTTTTTGATTTTTCTCTCTCTTTTTCAAACGACGGTTCCCTTTTTATAGATCACTTAATCCAAGTTAGGTGAAAAACTAGCCGTTACAGAGTACCTGAATTGCTTCTACACACAGAAATATAGCCGTTAGAGATTAGGTAAAAAAATATTACCGTTAGAGTCCGTTCTGACATTTGAAAATCCATTGTTGGAGTCGGCTCCAACTTTTATGTGTTGGCTTCAAGTCGTGTTCCCAAATATGGTAAAAAATCGATTCGATGTGGAGTTGGCTCCAACTTTACAAGGTGTCGACTCACCGCTGACTGGAGTCGGCTCTCGATTTCTGAAGTGTAGGCTCCGAGAAATGCTCCAAAAATGAAGTCTCTGTGAATCAGGTTGGAGTCGGCTCCAAAATACATATGTCATTTCTGGCTTCTGAAGCAAAAATAGACTCTCTGTATCTCAGGTTGGAGTTGGCTCCGCTAGGTTGGGTGTCGGCTCCGAACCATGCCAAAATTCGGATACGCTTTGGAGTCGCTCCAGACACAGTGGGTGTCGGCTCCAAGTTCTAAAGTTAAATATATTCTATTGAAATTAATTAAAAACTGATTCAAACTTGTTTCAATATGTCTTTTGAATAAATAATCGATCTTAACTCCTGAAACACTCGTCAAATCTATCAGAAATAATAATATACTCATAGCTTTTGTTAATCATCAAAATCAATAATTGGTAAATAATTCATCAATAATTTCCCAACAAAACCTTCTATCTTGTGGCTAGAATAGAAATTATCTAAATGATTTGGCATGTGCTCAACTTAACTCATCTAAGCTTTTCTCAACACATGGGGTCAGCTACATGAATCTGCTTCCTCCACTCTGCTCTATTGAGGACCAAGCTGATATTCAAATTATAAATAGTTATATTTTTTTTAATTATTTTTGTTTATGTTAGTTTAGATCTACCTCTATCTCGATATTCAAATTCTAAATAGTTATATTTTTTTAATTATTTTTGTTCATGTTACTTTAAATCTATCTCTATCTCTATCCTTACCATGGATTGTTAAAAGATCACTCTTTCTAACTAAAGCATCTAAAGGTCTATGTTGTATATGTCCAAATCATCGCAATCGATTTTCTCTCATTTTATCTTCAATTGAAGCTACTTCTATCATTTCTCTTATATATTTATTTTTAATTCTATCTTTTAAAGTTTTACCATATATCCATCTTAACATACGTATTTTGTTATACTAAATTTATTCATATATTATTTTAATATTGCCCAACACTCTATTCCATATACATAGCTAGCCTAATAGTGGTTTTATAGAGTTTTTTATTAAATTTTAATAGGATGCATCGATCATACAATACTCCGAAGCACTCCTTCACTTAATTCATCATGCTTTAACTCTATGATTCACATCTTCACCTATTTTACCTTCTTGCTTGATAATTGATCCCAAATACCTAAATTTTTTATACTTTGATATGTTTTGGCTTGCAATCTTCACTGTTTCTTCATTTGTATTTCTACACCTACTAAAATTATATTTCATGTATTCAGTTTTAGTTCTATTAATCTTAAAATCTTTAGATTCTAAAGCCTTCTCCAAATCTCTACTTAGCATTTACTTTAAATTTAGTTTCATCAATCAACACTATATCATCTGTAAATAACATACACCATAGAATATCATTTTGAATATGTTTGATTAATTCATCCAAAACTAATACAAAAAGATATGGACTTAAGGCAAATCCTTGATGTAAACCTATAGTAATTAAAAACTTACTAATTTCTTCTATTATTATTTTAACAATAGTTATTGCTCTATCATATATCTTTTATCAATTCTATATCTTTTGGTAACTCCTTTTTTGAACTCTAAAATTCACCATATTATTTCTCTTGGTACACTATCATATGTTTTCTCTAAATCAATAAAGGACATATGAAGGTCTTTTTTCTTTTCTCTATACCTCTCCATCAATCTTCTTAATAAATAAATAGCTTCTATGGTCGATCTTTCAGGTATAAAATCAAATTGATTATTTATACCAAAATTTTAGCTCTTATTCGATTTCCTATTACTCTCTCTCATAATTTATTGTATGACTCATTAACTTAATTCCTCTATAATTTGTAAAGTTTTGAATATCTCCTTTATTTTGTATATGAGTATTAATATGCTTTTTTTTCTTCAATTATCCGGCATTCTTTTAGTTGCTATAATCCTATTAAATAAATTGGTTAACCACATGACTCCAATTTCTCCTAAGCCTTTTCAAACCTCAATAGGGATCACATCTGGTCTAATCTTTACATTTTTTTATTTTACTCAAAGCCTTTTTAACCTCAAGCATACTAAATCTATAAAAAAATTTATATTCATTTATTACTTCTAGGTTATCATATCCTTCTACCCTTAAATTTTCTAAATTATTTGATATTAAGTCTATATTTTTGAATAGAGATTTGTTTAAAGATGTGTATATTGAGAAATCATAGAGATTTGTAATAAAAGGAAACGGAAAAGAGGTTTTAAATGGTTTGAAATAAGATTCAAGAGCTTAATATAGCAGAATTATCTCTTATTCTTATACAAAGTTTCAAAGAAGTCCAATTGAACCCATATTATATATGAAGGTATGTAGTAAAGGTCAAATGCTTATTGTATATTTATATGTCAATGATACCACATATACTAGCTCTCCTTCATCTCTCACCAATGAATCTAGAGAGAATATGATGTTTGAATTTAAGATGTCAAACATGGGAGTTTTTCATTATTTTCTTACATTGAAGTCAAACAAGTAGAAGCGATTTTTGTTTCATAGGAGAAGTATGCTTTTGATTTACTAGAAAAACTTAAAATGGCTAATTCTAGAAAAACTGAAACACCTGAATGAAATAAGAAATTAACTCTTAAAAGTTTGGTAGATGCAAGGTTTTTTTCGAAGTCAGTTAGAGGGCTAATGTATTTGACATACTTGGCCTGATATTTTGTTTGCTATCAGTATGGTGTCAAGGTTCATGCACAAACCCATAAAGCAATATCTTGGTAAAGCATAAAGGATTCTAAACTATGTTCGAAGAACAAACACCTATAGTGTTTGGCATTTGCCTACTTCTAATCTAAAAGTATTTATTTTTGTGATTGTGATCGAGCAAATTATTTGGATAATCAAAAGAGTATCATGGGATTTCTTTTTACTTTAGGATTTGGAGCAATTACTTGAATATTAAAGAAGCAAGTAAAACTATTGCATTGTTGTCACTAGAGGTTGAATATATTGCTGTTGCTTCTTTAGCTTGTTAAGCAATTTGGATGCGATGCCTACTTGAAATTTTCATCAATCTTAGCTGAATGCTACTAAAATCTTTTGTGACAAAATTGAGAGCTCTTAAGAGTGAAAATTCCTTATTATCATGGGTGAGAAAAGTATATAAATATACACCATCATTTTTTGTGAGAAATGGTCTTTGAAGGATTGTTCAAATAGAGAGCTATCCAATAAGTGATCAACTTGTTGATGTTATGATGATAAAAGCATTCTCCTCTAAATTTTTTTGAATCTCAAAAGAATTCTTGGCCTTCATGATTTTGCATCAATGGAAGAATTAAATAGTCAACTCAACTCAACTCATCTAAACCTTTCTCAACTACATAAGGTCGGTTACATGAATCTGCTTCTTCCATTCTGCTTATTCAGGATTAAGTCGACATTCAAATTACAAATAGTTATATCTTTTTTAATTATTTTTATCCATGTTAGTTTAAGTCCACCTCTATCCCTATTCTTATTATGGATTGTTAAAAGATCACTCTTTCTAACTGAAGCATCTAAAGGTCTTCATTGTATATGTCCAAACCACCGTAATCGATTTTTTCTCATTTTATCTTCAATTGGGGCTACTCCTATCAGTTCTCTTAAAGTTTATTTCTAATTCTATCTTTTAAAGTTTTACGACATATCTATCTTAACATACATATTTTTGTTATACTTAATTTATTTACATATTGTTTCAGTATCGTCCAACACTCTGTTCTATATAACATAACTAGCTTAATAGCGGTTTTATAGAATTTTTCTTTTAATTTTAATTGAATGTGTTGATCATATAATACTCCTAAAGTACTCCTCCACTTAATCCATCTGTTTCAACTCTATGATTCATATCTTCACCTATTTTACCTATTTTAATGAAAAATTAAATAGTAATATAAAATATTTGGAGATACCAACTTATGTTCCCATGTGCTGATCAAATTGAGTTCAAATGTCCTTTTCTTCTTATTTTATTCATTTTCTGTTGAATTATGTTGAGCATGATGCTACTATGAATTTTTCACTTCTTTGTTTTATAGCTAGTATTGTGATGCGTATATAGTGAGTGGCAAATAGTTAAATAATTTGACAGTTACACTAAGGTCATTTTTTTGCCTCATATTACTCTATTTCTTTAGTATTTTTTTCTTTCTTTTTCACCGTATGAAAAGGCAGTGACTCCATTTGGCAGAGAAGAGCCAATTAGAGATATATGAGTGCCTTGCTTGAACACTGGAACCTAATATTTGTTGAGAATGAAAAGCATATTTGATCCCATACATGTCGCATTTTTTTTTCTTTTGTATTAAAAAAATGCTTGAAGTAATATCATTCTATGCTGAAGTTGAGATGGTCAAAATTTGTTTTTTTAAGTGTGCAAACGTGCACGAATCTCATAAGCAAGCTAGCTAGTGTCTTTGGATAAATGGTACACTCAAGACACTGATGGGAATTTTATATATTTTATATAAATCAAATTCATATAACATGCAGCGGAAGATAAAAATAAATATGAATTTAATTCCCAAAGCCCAAGATTCTCAGGGAACAAATTAGTTAACAAGAAATAACACATGATTAAATAATAGATCATACATGTGTTCTTTATTGGGGATGAAGCCCGATAAAGCTGGTAAACGATTTACCACTAGCCGTCGACGTGTCCGGCCTCTAATGGTGATCCACGCGAAGATCTTTGGATGATGTCCTCCTAGGATTGGATGATAATCTTCTTGCGAGGGGTGCTAGCGCCTCTTTTGTTTCAATTGATTTTCCAAATCAAGAAAAATTCTTGATCAAGATCAAATTTTGATCAATCAAGAGAGAGAAAGGAATGTCCTAGAGAGAGAAAGACATTTTAGTGAGAGAAAATAGGTGTTAGGCATCCAAGAGAGAGAAGGAAGGAGTTAGGCATGTCTCTAGAAGGGGTATCTCTCCCCTTTTATACATGAAAAGGAGGTTATGTGGTTTATAAAAAAAAAAAATTTATTTCAACCACCTAACCATTCAATCATATCAAGTTGATAACAAATTATCCTAACAAATTTAGGATAACAAATTATCCTAACAAATTTAGGATATTTGCTATCATGATAATGTTAGGATTACAACAACCAAACCACATCCCTAAAAAATAGAAAATTAGTTATCCCATGAAACCAACGTCGCAACCTTGCATTTGGATTCATGATGATGCCCCAAATCATGGGGTTCCCTCCTCTATGACGTGGAGATGGGTCATGTCCATCACATGGGCATGGATCCATCCTCCACATGGCACGATCTCAGCCCTCGGTTTATTTGGGTTTTCATGAATCAAATCATGCCATCATATGGACCCAATTAAATATCACATTATTAATCTCAATTAATCTAAGCCATCCATCACATGGATTAAGCCTAATTAATGATTTCATATGTACATCACATGTACAAAAGGTTTCTCTTTTGAACACAAAATTCTTTTCTCTATGATGAATCCTATTCATCAATTTCATGTTCTCTCATTAAGATTGAGTCAAACCCAATCCTAATTAATTGGTCATCTAATTTTGAATTAGTCCAACTTAATTTTATTTTAACTTCATCCAAAATCTTCTTAATGCGTGTGACCCATTAGGTCCCTTGACACGTTGGTAATAATCATGTCCCTAATATTGACCCTAAGGATGACCTGATCAACACTTTGTCCAAGTCAATTCTTTGATCAAATCAATTCTTTGATTAAGTCAAAGAATCCATGATTATAGATCATGAGTGGCCTCTAGCAAAGAATCATGACCACCCAAGTGTTAAGGGTTTTGTTGACGTGGTCATCAACACCTGTCCATGACGGTTAACGTACGATTCAATCCCTTCGTCACATATCCCAGATCAATCAGAGGTATGGAATGTGTCAACCATGTAATTGATCTTTGTTTACTTGATCTCAGAAAAATTGACTCATATGAATTAAAAATTTGAAACCATTTCGAATTCCAACTCAACCTTGCAAGGATTTAACAGTCAATTTAATCCATCAAGTGGCCGTGTGATATAACCCTTTCTATCAAGGAGACGAATCCTATCTTGATCAAACACCACCTTCATGTGCTTCATATCATACCCAATCGACACCATATTTTCTATCCGTGGCTAGAGCGACATTTGCATGTCGTCAAAGCATAATATTCCATACATGAGGTGCAATGAAGATCTCAAGTCAAAGGATCACTCGCACCACCATCATCAAAGATCAACCATCGACACTATATAGAATATCCATATGGGATCTCTGTGCGGGTCATCCAATGCACGTTACAATAACGAATATCCACACACCTATCCAAGTATCTCCATACTTCAGCTTGCAAGATCAGCTGCTCACCACAAGGGTGAAGATATGCAATATGTACTAGTCTCATCAGCATTCGATAGTGCCCAGTCCTGTCTACGCATCGACTAAGAAAATTTAAAGAATCGAACCATAATGTGCAATTTTGGATCTCACAATTTGTAATCTCTATTACAAATTTCATATGCACAGTTCGTATTCTTTTGGACTTTATCTCACAGGTTAAATATATCTAATATATATATAAATTACACCCGGATAGATAAAGAAACCAATAAATTTGATTTGCATTCATAAAGAAATGTGTACAAACTAGCATCTAATCTGATTGGATCTAGGGCACAAACTAACAGACACGACATGCAGACAGTAGTGTCTTGTAACACTTGATACCTCAGGTTTGTTGTGAGTGATGGTATATACGTGATACTGCAAAAATCCATTCTTCGGCTTGAGGACAGTGCATGTCAGGATTCGAGTAGCGCTCTTTCGTCCGGATGAACCTGCAAGGCAGTCCTCACGCAGGAATCACAAAGGGTGGTCCCTGCGGAAGACCCTCTAATGTCCAAGTCAGTAAAAATTCTAAGCAAACAGATTAGAGGAGAAGGCTCTAGCATAAGGATCTCTTGGGGATGGCCTTTCGAGAGCTATAAACTCTGCTAGAGTTTTTTTGGATTAGTTTTTCATACTTGAGGTGCCTTGGGGCCTGGTATTTATGCACTGCAAGATGGCAGTCGGTTACCTAAATTTCTGGGCATGTTTTGAGAGGTTAGAAGCTGATACGATTAGAACCCTATTAGTTATGGGATCGGTAGCTGATCAGCCTTATCAGAAGCTTGAAACTACATTAATTGTGGTTAGACTCCCGTTTCTGTTTAAGAAAGTTCGCTCTGAGATTTCTGTGATTAGAGTGGTTCTTCCTCCAGAATATTCAGCATGTTATGAAGTGGCAATGATACTCAAGCTGAAGGATCTTTAGCTCTCGACGAGATAGCTCGATCCTGTAGCTCGGCCAGATAGTTTAGCCAGATGGTTCAGCTCTGTAGCTCGACCAGATGGTTTGGCTCTATAATTTGGCCAGATGGTTTGGCCATATAGCTCGGCCAGATGGGTCGACGAGATAGTTCGGTCAGATGGTTCGGTTATATGGTTCGACTATATACTTCAGCCTTATACTTCAGTCTTATTCTTTACCATGCACACTTATAATACGGTGATGATTTTTTCCGTATTGATACGTTTCTTTTGACGGCATACCACCGACAAAACATGTCATTTGTGAGGCAGCACATGATGATAAATAACATATATGAAAATATAATATAAATATTTGATAGATCATCATGATTGAAAGGAAAAAATATATATAGACAGGCTCCTTAAAATTCGGCACATCATTCTAAGTTTGAATCTCAAAGCATAATCTCAGAGCAGAAAACAAAATCTATCAAAGATTCCACTGTTCCAGAGGGAAGCCACACACTCTCCCTCCTTCTTTTCGATAAATGGAGGGGAATGAATAACCTTTTTCTCTTCTTCTTTTCTCTTCCTATCAAGTAAGGGTTCATACTATTCTTCTTCCTTTTCCTTTCCTTCGTCAAATTAATCTTCATCCAGACATATTCTTCCTGCTGCACCATAAGCTCGCTAGCATAGAGCTCTTACCTCATGATGGCAAAAAGATAATATCCATGCCTGAATCCTTCTCCGTGGTAGGTCACCGTACCGCGGTCGCGTGCAAGGCATGGCAATGGTAGGTATAACGTTGCTATCATGCTTGCTTATTGACCAATACCCACGCTCGGAGACCACACTGGATCGGAGATCCGGGAATATATACGAGAGGTAAGCTTTCATTAATCATCCAGTCCTTGTCGCAATGAGCTTTCATGAGAGGGCTTTGTGCGTAGGACCGCCCTCCAAGTCTCCAAAGTATGGTTAGCAGTACGGAAGTTAGGCCAAGTCTTGAGCAAGCCAGGAAATTAGAAATTAAGATCAAACTTTCCGCTGATCAACACTCTTATATATCAAGTCCCTATAAGCACGCTAGTGGAAATTTCTTGGGAGAACACTGCATCATCCGTCAGCAAATAAATTACCCTCCAGGCCCAATGATATGATATATTATATATGCTATGCAGTTTAAATTGAGTGATTGTTTAGCAGTCCGGCAAGAGCACATATGAAAGCGGATGTGGCTGGTGTAGCCATAAGGGTAATTTTGGTAAAACCAAAATATAGTGCGCCCGGCATCTCCAAGCCTGCCGAGTCGGCCCCGACCATTCCTGGTCGACCCCTCTCGGCCCCGGCGTCTCCAAGCCTGCCGAGTCAGCCCCGACCATTCCTGGTCGGCCCCGCTCGGCCCCGGCAGCTCCAAGCCTGCCGAGTCGGCCCCGACCATTCCTGGTCGGCCCCTCTCGGCCCCGGCGTCTCCAAGCCTGCCGAGTCGGCCCCGACCATTCCTGGCCGGCCCCTCTCGGCCCCGGCGTCTCCAAGCCTGCCGAGTCGGCCCCGCTCGGCCCCGGCAGCTCCAAGCCTGCCGAGTCAGCCCCGACCATTCCTGGTCGGCCCCGCTCGGCCCCGGCAGCTCCAATCCTACCGAGTCGGCCCCGACCATTCCTGGTCGGCCCCTCGGCCCCGGCGTCTCCAAGTCTGCCGAGTCGGCCCCGACCATTCCTGGTCGGCCCCGGCAGCTCCAAGCCTGCCAAGTCGGCCCCAACCATTCCTGGTCGGCCCCTCTCAGCCCTGGCATCTCCAGCCCGTCGAGTCGGCCCCGACCATTCCTGATCGGCCCCGCTCGGCCTCGGCATCTCCAGAAGATCGGGAGCGCCTCTTGACCTTTTTGCGGGCTAACTCGGACGTTTTCGCTTGGTCAGCATCTAATATGCCCGGCATACCTCCGGAGGTAATCACCCACAAGCTCAACATTGACCCACGGCACCGTTCGATCCGCCAAAGGAAGAGAAGCTTCGCTCCTGATCGGCAAAAGGCTATTGACGAGGAAGTCAACAAGCTGCTCAATGCCGGCCACATCCGGGAGGCACACTACCCTAGTTGGCTGGCTAATGTGGTCATGGTACGTAAGGCAAATGGGAGCTGGAGAATTTGCATAGACTTCACCGACCTCAACAAAGCATATTCGAAAGACAGCTTTCCTTGCCAAGGATAGATCAGCTGGTGGATTCTACCTCCGGGCACGAACTCCTCAGCTTCATGGACGCCTTCTCCGGATATAATCAGATAAGGATGGACCCCAGCGACGAAGAGAACACATCCTTTGTGACAGAGAAAGGCATTTATTGCTACAAAGTGATGCCTTTTGGCCTCAAGAATGCGGGGGCAACCTACCAAAGGTTGATGAATATAGTGTTCCAGGACCAGTTAGGCCGAATATGGAGGTCTATGTAGATGACATACTGACAAAGAGAACACGCGCCTCCGATCACGTCTCCGACTTGGAGGAAACCTTTAATAACCTCCGTCGTTTCCAAGTCAGGATGAACCCCAAGAAATGTGCTTTCGGGGTCACGGTGGGCAAGTTCCTGGTTTCATGGTGACCCAGCGGGTGATCGTGGTGAACCCAGAGAAGATCAGCGCCATACTCGACATGAGGCCACCATCCAGCAAGAAGGAAGTGCAGCGACTAACAGGGAGGATAGCGGCTCTAAGCCGTTTCCTCTCCAAATCGGCCGAGAGATGCTTGCCTTTCTTCAAGGCCCTGCGGAAGATGAACAGCTTCGAGTGGACGGACGACTGCCAGAAAGCCTTTGATGGGTTGAAGGCGTTCCTGTCCTCTCCACCGCTCCTATCCAAGCCAAGAGATGGAGAAAGTCTCTTCCTCTACTTAGCTGCTTCTTCGGAAGCCGTTAGCTCAATCCTGGTGCGTCTCGATGCCGACGGAACCCAGAGACCCGTCTATTATGTGAGTAAGGTCCTTCATGACGCAGAAGTTAGATACTCCAAGACAGAGAAAGTTATTTTTGCCCTGATAGTTTCCGCCTGGTGCCTCCGCCCATACTTTCAAGCTCATCCTATCGTGGTGCTCACGGATCAGCCCCTTCGAGCCATCCTAGCTCGTCCGGATACCTCAGGCCGACACGCCAAGTAGGCCATCAAGCTAGGAGAGTTCGGCCTCTCCTTCCAGGCACGACCGGCTTCTTCCCAGCCGGCTCCTCCGCAGGCGCTGGGGCCGTGAGGGCTGCGGCCGGCCCAGCTGGCTCCCTTCTCCGAATTCTTTTCGCCGGCCTGGACGACTCTTCGATCGCCTGCCTCTTCTGCCTCAGGACGGCCTCGAAATCGCTGGCGGAAACCTTCATTGCTGCACAGAAAAGAATAATGGCCATTAGTGGCGACATACAGCAAATCGAAGGACGGGACAGAAGGATTCAGGCGTCAAGCTCATCGGTCGCCGGGGCTAATTCAGCTTCTACCAGGTTCTCCTCGGACAGGAGATCCTTGTAACCGGGGATTTGGCAGTTGGACAGTTGGGTGAATAGTTCCTTATCCCTATTCCTTACGAAGGAATCGTCGTTGGAGCTAGTGTCTGGCTCCCTCCAAGCGGCCCTTACCCCCTCGACGTGGGCAAAAAGAAATCTAGGTTTCCACCCCCTAACTTTGGACGGGAGGCCTAAGGGAAAAGCCCTACCCGGCCTGGCGGTAAATGCCCACCAAGCCCCCTCACCTTGACGGCGGAGCTTATAGAAAGCTCGGAATAGAGATAGCCCTGGGCGGGCCCTCAAAATGACAAAGAATGACAAAGGCATAGATGATCCGAATCGAGTTCGGAGTCAACTGTACTGGCACTAACCTATACCTATCTAAGAGGTTAAGAAAAAAAGGATGGAAGGGAAGGCGCAGCCCGCACCGGAAAAACTCCTCGTATAGAGCGACCCGACCTGGATAGTCAGAGGTCACCCTATCTTCGGGCCCCGGCGCGGACATGCCAATGAAGTTAGGGACCAGGTATTTAGCCCTAACGACCTCTACGTCCTTAGAGGTCATGGTTGAGGCCACCCCCGCTGGACCCACTGGATCAGAACTCACCATCGAGGAAGCGCCGGATGGCGAGAGGACACGGGGACTGCCCTAATAGGAGGATCGGAGGTTGACGGAGGTCCTAACGCCCCTGATTGGTTGCGGATGACGACGCCACCCACCGGCCAAGGCATTTGGCTACTAGCTACATGGGCATGGTTTCACTGCTAGATTGGGAAGACTTTTCTACGGGTCTCTTGCCCTCCCTAATGGCACTACGGTCCATAGGTGAAGTAAGGGATGAACTAACCTGGGAATTGGAAGGACTCAGGTCGCAGAAGAACTCAGGGAAGAAGAAAGTGGAAGAAAGCAATGGCAGTGTAAAGGTTTTCGCAGGCTCTTGAAATGCTTTTATAGCCTCCATCATCGACTAACACCGCCCGAGATCCTGCCACGTGGTGCATGTCCATTGCGTTACGGGCTGCCAGCCGGAAATCTCGCCTGCGCCCAAGGCGTGCTGCCTTGATTCACTCCAAAAGTTGTGATCCCTGGCCAATCGTGGGGCATAGAAAATAGAGCGGCAATGATGGTCCTTGCCTTTTTCCATCCCCCAATAAGCTCCCTCTCCGGAGTGATTCGGTGCCAATGTCAGCCCCACCTAACGCATGATTGCGGGAGATCTTCGAAGCGACACTGCCTCGGGATAAAGCGCAGCTCATCAAACCATTTAAAGCGCACTAAGGAGGCAATCATTCTTTTTAAATTTTTGCGCCCCTTTCACCCAAAGGATTGCAGGCATGCGGCCCTTAGCGCTCAGGGGCGGGGGGGCATCTGATGTGGCTGGTGTAGCCATAAGGGCAATTTCGGCGAAACCAAAACAATAGTGCGCCGGCATCTCCAAGCCTGCCGAGTCGGCCCGACCATTCCTGGTCGGCCCCGCTCGGCCCCGGCAGCTCCAAGCCTGCCGAGTCGGCCCCGACCATTCCTAGTCGGCCCCTCTCGGCCCCGGCATCTCCAAGCCTGCCGAGTCGGCCCCGACCATTCCGGGACGGCCCTCTCGGCCCCGGCGTCTCCAAGCCTGCCGAGTCGGCTCCGCTCGGCCCCGGTAGCTCCAAGCCTGCCAAGTCGGCCCCGACCATTCCTGGTCGGCCTCTCTCGGCCCCGGCGTCTCCAAGCCTGCCGAGTCGGCCCCGACCATTCCCGGTCGGCCCTGCTTGGCCTCGACAGCTCCAAGCCTACCGAGTCGGCCCCGATCATTCCGGTCGACCCCGCTCGGCCCTGGCAGCTCCAAGCTTACCGAGTCGGCCCCGACCATTCCTGGTCGGCCCCTCTCGGTCCCGGCGTCTCCAAGCCTGCCGAGTCGGCCCCGACCATTCCTGGCCGGCCCCTCTGGCCCTGGCGTCTCCAAGCCTGCCGAGTCGGCCCCGCTCAGCCCCGGTAGCTCCAAGCCTGCCGAGTCGGCCCCAACCATTCCTGGTCGGCCCCGCTCGGCCCCGGCAGCTCCAAGCCTACCGAGTCGGCCCCGACCATTCCTGGTCGGCCCCTCTCGGCCCCGGCGTCTCCAAGCCTGTCGAGTCGCCCCGACCATTCCTGGTCAGCCCCGCTCGGCCCCGGCAGCTCCAAGCCTGCCGAGTCGGCCCCGACCATTCCTGTCGGCCCCTCTCGGCCCCGGCATCTCCAGCCGCCGAGTCGGCCCCGACCATTCCTGGTCGGCCCCACTCAGCTTCGGCATCTCCAAGACTGCCGAGTCGGCCCCGACCATTCCTGGTCGGCCCCTCTCGGCCCCGGCATCTCCAAGCCTACCGAGTCGGCCCCGACCATTCCTGGTCGGCTCGGCCCCGGCATCTCCAGTCCACCGAACCAGCTCCGACCATTCCTGGTTGGCCCCTCCCCGGCACTTCCTAGTCGGCGAGGTTGGCCCCGGCCATCCCTGGTCGACCTAGCTCAGCCTCGACTCCCTCGGGAGAGTCGAGACTTCCAGTTTCCTCCAAATCTGCCCCAGCGCGGCTCTGGTAGCTCAGGACGCCACCTCTCTGACCCGCACCACCTGACAACACCAGATCCAACTACCCACTGGCCATGCTGCTGATGGAACTGGACCCAACTACCCAATAGCCCTACTAGCTGATGGGACTTAACCCACCAACCGTCGTTTTCTTCCTCTCGATGGGACAGGACCCACCAACCAGCCTAGGTTCACACAACTCCCAAGAACTCCGCGGACATTCCCTTTTCACTGAATTCCACGTGATCATGCAAGTGTCAACCCCTATAAAGAGGTGAATTCACTCAATAATCATGTATGAGCGATAACCCCAAGAAATCGCTATCCTAGCACCCAGAGAGAAATCCCTCCTTCCCGGGAACACTTTTTTATCTGAAAAGAGCTCATTCGAGCTCCTCCTCAGCTGCGACCTCGATTGCCAACTTGAGCGTCGGAGGATCCCACCGAAGAATTCCTCCAGTCTTAGAGCTTTTTGCAAGCAACTCGATGAAGCAAATATTCTTTGATCAATCCGCTTTCTCATTCCAACATTAAGATCAATGATCGGGCGTCATAAAAATCATGTGTATGTTCACCAAGACCAGTTTATCTTCCAGGATTATGTGACCTTTGAATTCTTCTAAAATATTAGGTGACCTTTGAATTCTTCTAAAATAAATGTTAAGTCAAAACAAGACATGATTCACCATAAATGCAAGGAAGTCAGTGCACGAGGTCATTAATTAATTAATGATGAAGAAGCTTCTTAAAACGTATTACTATATATAGCTTTTTAGAAAGTTTTCTGACTTTCATTCTCCTTCTAATGCGTATTCTACTTTAATTTTAGTTCATATTTAAAAAGTATATCATTATTCTAATATCTTTTAATTAGTTGGCATGCACGTGATTAACTGTATTTGTTAATTTGCTCCAACTAATAGATACATAATTTTCTTTCTATTTTCAAGAGAAAAATAAGGGAAGCCAATATCCTTATTGTAATTATTCAAATTTAAATTACTAGGGATGCATCAGCCAAGAATTGAACCATAAATGCCAAACTTATTATAGTCAAATAATTTATGTTGTGTTCTAGCATAAATTGTAAAAAATTATTATTATTATTATTATTATTATTATTATTATTATTATTATTATTATTGAAGATTTTAGATACTAAAAACTTTCTAAGGGCCATCCACATTTCTTAATTGGACTTTAAATTAATTAAATTTTAAGATCAAGCTGCAAATTTTAAGATCCATGTTCCTGGCAATTCATAATGTATCATTTAGCATTGACAAGTAACCTTTCTTTTCAACATATAAATCATTTCCTCATCTCTCCGTTGCCTTGTAGCGAAGCATATCCATGTATTTTTTATCGATTGAATGGCCCTTGCGGTTCAAAATAATGGAAAGGCCCTCGTTCATAGTCAAAGCGATTCGTCATCGTTGAAGGCCACGTAGTACGTTTAAATTTTAAGTTATGTCAGCATTCTATAATCCCTCCCTGAGGATTATTATTTACTAATTAATGTCCACCATATCATGTGAGAGTCGTGCAGGTTGCTTGAACTTAGAACCCCATAACGAAGCGTGAATGAAAGAAAGAAACAAACATCACGATCCATGTCCCACGCCACCTAAAAGATATTGGATTACTTTGATATTCTTAAGATTTTAAATCTCATGATACAATAAGGTTTCAATCTTTACACGCAAAGAGATATCCTACATTGGATTCCATCTCAATGCTTAATTGAGCCAAACATCTCAATACTTATTTAAAATACTTTTTCTCTTAAAAAAATATTTACAAGGCTTTAATATTTTATTTAATTATTAAATATATTTAAACTTTAAAAATTATTTTTTGCTTAATTAGAATGAAAAGAAACAGTCAAGACTGCCACCAACATTTCTTTAGAGGATGAGATAACTAGGAAGGGACGGTGAGAGGGCTCCTATCTTACTAAGACTCAAATTACTATTTTCTAATTTCATGTAAGCAAATGATTGGATTGCCTATCGTACTGATTTTTTTATAATTAAATAAAAATATATGCCACTTTCAGTTGGCTTTCTCTTTCTTTCACCCTTCAATCCAGCAAATGAAACTAAGATTGTGTTTGGTGCATGACCAAATAATTCTAAATGATAATATAGATTACCTACAAGATATATTACCACTTGATAGATTGTCATCCAAGATACATAACAAACAAAGTTATTTGGTAGGCTTCTTTTAAATTATTAATAATTTAGATAAATTTTTTGCTACCAAACGCCCTCTAAAGGTATTCACGAAGCTAATCGAACCAATTTAAAGTTACTTTTGAAAGCAAATTGATTTGAATTAGCACCATAAAATAGAAGCTGAAATCAAATCAATTGTTTCATTTTGCTTTGATTTTGATTTAATTTATCACGTTGTCTGCACTCTGTCTTAATGACACTGATTTTTATAGTAAACTTTATATGGTTACATGATAAATTAGTTATTCATAATAGGAAGAAGAAAAAAAAATGTAACTCTTTCACAATTCGATTATTCATCATGCCTTAATCATTTTAATCGTAGTGAAAATAAAACTCAATAGGATATATACATATGGTTCGATTTGATTTATTTTTTTTTAAAATCTAAATCCAAATTGAATAGTTTTTGGGTTTCAAAAATCTCAAATCAAAAGATCAAACATAACTTTATTCCAGCCAAACCAAAATAATAATGATCCGGATCGGTTCCGCTTTTCTTGTTCATCCAAAAAAAAAAAAAACATGGAGATGGGATCCAAAATAATAACAATGGAGGAGAAGAAGAAGACCCACAAAACTGTCAGCAGGTTGGGATATTGGCAACGATCAATGGAGATGGGATCCTCCTCTCTTGTCTCCTTTCCCTCGGAGCGAACATGGGCGGTGCATGCTTATGCTTGCTTTTTTCCAGACAGTCAGAGTCGTATGACTCCTTCATCATGCGTGATGTTGATCGAAGTCGATGTTGCCGCCGGCCTTCGGCGACAATTAATTGGGCGGAGGAAATTTTGTTGAAGGCTTGGTTGAGGACGCACTCGCCGGCCGGAGGCGATGGTGGTGGAGTCACTGGCACCGAAAGCATTGGGTACGTGATGATGACCCGCTGGAAGATATTGTTGCTAAAGAGGTCTGATGATGACCCGCTCTAAGATATTGCTTACCTTCCAACTTCTTGATTATCAACATTCGATTTATCAGAGTTCAGAGTATTCTTATTTGATATATCTATAGAAAAATTAACTTTGCGGTCGATTGGATTGCTGCTAGGGTTGCTGACCATTCTGAAGCTGGATGCAGAAAAATACTTGCTCTCCTATTCTGATCCAATTTTTATATTCTGATATTTCGGACTTGACTTATCCTATATTGATGTGATCATTTATCTGTACCAAAATCTCTCTAATCGAATTATTTTAAGTTGAAACAGATTTTCACCGAGCTTTTTTTCTTCTTGGAATCATATTAAAGTTGTTGTTAACCATTGTACCTAATGGCAATCTCTAGATCGTAACAAAAAGCATCACTCTTTGTGGATGGTTGATGGCTTTGTAAGTTGGGAAGAAGATGTGTTCGATGGTTGGTAGAAAATGTGCTTGTCTTATATTATTATATTATTGATAATATGCCTTCATTTGATATGTCGGTCATGGTTTCCATATTGTCTCATCAGTCATGCCATGGTTAACGTTTATTAACAAAGCATAGATTGCTAGGTAAAGAGAGAGAACATTAGGCTTTGTTTTTTTTTATTTGGTACAAAAAAAAAAAAGGGAAGGGAGGGATTAAATCCGGTGCAGCTCCTCCAACGCCCCCTCCGCCCCTCCGTCATGTAATGTTTGATTCGGATAGTTTATATTTGCACATACCCTTTTCATCTTGCGAAGAGTGCATCAATAACCAGAGGTTCTACAAGGTAGCTATGAAAAAAAGCATACCCTTCCTATCTTACGATGAGTACATCAATCTGACCTAGAGATTCTAATGATAGCTATGAAAAAGGCATACCCTTCCTATCTTACGATGAGTACATCAATTTGACATCACCCAAACGTTAGAGGTTTTATGGGGTAGCTATGAAAAAGGCCCTCTTGATATCTTATCCACTCACGATGGCACGGCTCACAGCTCACTATGATTTAAACGAATCAGCCTGCAACATCATTCCTCGAACCCAGATCACCCATGAGGAAAGTGACGTCTGTGTCAAAATATAATAATAATATATAAATATTAGTATAGTCTATGAGTCTATGACAATAAAATATGTGCAGTAATAATTGTAGCAAACGAAAATAACAATTTATAATTGTGCTATAAGGTTTATTTTGTAAAATAATATATTATAGTCATTATTTTAAAATCTGATTTAAGGATCACCTCCCATCCCACCTTCCCATGTAAACGGATCATGGAATGGACGGACATTGGATCCTCATCCGCCCAACGGACGTTAATATAATATATCCAATGTAACGTGTCAAATCCGTACTTTTAGGTGCATGTGTCATGTGCCACATCAATTTAATCTTTCTCTGCCAATTTGTCAAACTTTTTAATTCTCGCATTGGTTCTACATTGTATAAAAATACTTAAATGGTCATCATGAAAAATTTATCAAATCTATAATTATTTAAATTTAACAATAAGTTTGATAAATTGCACTATTTATTGTATGATTAAAAAATTATTTATACAGAGGTAATGAGACGCATGATGTTGCTCTACCTAATTTTTTATTAATTATTAAATTAATTTAAAATAAATAAATAAATAAAATACTATAATGATACAGTCACCGTGGCAATACTTATTTATTTAATTTATTTAAATTAATTGACTTTATTATAAATAATATTAAATTATTTATTTGATCAATTGTTAGGTTTGAGAATAAATTTTTAATCTATTGTATTAAAAAAGAATTTAAGTTGACTAAATTTTGAATTACGGCCATGCCGTGCAAGCCAATGCAGCTGGTGGATCCCACGTGGAACCCATCAAGCGCGGTCACTCCTTTTAGGGCCTGGCCTTTTCCTTCCTCCGACTCCGAGAACGGGAGTGGTTTTTTTATTACTATTATTTTTGGGCGCTTGCGTCGAGCATAGAGCACGCGCAATGGCTTGGGGGCATAGTTGTCAGGTTTGACCCAAACATTAATCTGATCAAGGGCTTAGGTTATCGGATTATTGATTTAATCATTGAATCATTGATTCATCGATGATTATATTAATATAAAAATATATTTATATTAATAAAAAATTAATTTTTAATAAAAAATTTAAGATTAACATGATAATAAAACCCGTGATCTGAATTAGTTCAGATTGGATTAATCGATTCATGGGTGAATCGGATGGATTGATCGGATTATTCTGGGTCACTTACACATTTAGTTTTATATTAAAATCGGACCGGTTTGATCTTCGAATTTCGATTCAACCGGTTCAATCGATCGATTCGATCCTGTTCTGACAACTAGGCTTGAGGACAAAAGTTGAGGCCTTATATTTACCCGCACGGCGATGAGAGTTGAGATCGTATCGAATATCCAAATCCTTAAAAGTAAAGACCGTTGCATGAAAGCCCCGAGTCCCACGCCGACCATATCAGGACGGCACATATTTCTTGAGTTCAAACGTTGGATTCAATTCCAAATTTTGCTTTAAATTAATTAGATCATCATAATTAATTGGACTTTGATGGTCAACGTGACACCCTAATTGGCTGCCGGCCGGACAATAGTCACAATATGCTAATATATTAACCCAAGTGCACTTGTTCAATAACGCACCTAACTTAGCTTGATTATGAACATGTTTAGTCCAAAGATTTTTTTTAATTTTAGATGACCTCAAGTCATATTATGTAATAAAAATTACTATTTTTATAATAAAATATCCATTAATAAGCATAAGCACGCCAATCTTTTTGAGGTTGCCGAAGTACAACACAAATTATTGATATTTGGCGGTTCCTTCGTCTATCTATCTCTTAAAGAGATACACATACATATAAAAAATAATAATATAATAATTAAGATATAGAATAATTAATAAATATTATATATATTATATGATAATTTAAATGACACATCATAGTAAACTTAAGTCTATCAATATCTTAAGATATGCCATGATCATATATTTTACCATATTAGTATCATTATTAGAATCATCAAGATATATGAATGTTAAATTATAGATATTTCTATAATATAGATTATATTCAATAGTTTATATCTTTAATTTGGATAGCATATTATTAATTTTAAAATCATAAATTTTTTCTATAAAAAATAAATGTGAAATTTATCATTCTCCATCTAAATGGTATTAGCTCAAAACTTTTTATTATCATAAAATTTATTATTGTCCGAAAGTGTCTTCCGAACCCCAATGACACATATTTCTTTACTAAAATGATAGAATACTTTTTTCAATCGCTCAATGCGCACGCTCATATAAAAAAGAGTAAGGAAGAGCCAACAGACTTAAAGTCTCATAAGATGGTACTTTAGGGCTTCAAAGTTAGATTTTAAATCTATTTATCTTGAATCTAGAGCTACTTTTATTGGCATTTTAGCAGAGTATATAGAGGATTTGATCACTAGATGGTCAATAACTCTGATAAACTAATTTTTTGGATATGATAACACCTTTGGTGATGTTTCTTCTTATTAAAATTTAAAAATCATTTTTCGGATTGAGCAATTAACTCTTCCTCAAAGTGATATGTGCCTTTGATAAGTTTTATTCTTAGATTAAGTGGCAACTTTAGTGAAAATCGCTCCAAATTGGTACTTCTCTTTTTGAGAGAATACATGTAGTGATCTAATTGTCCATGTTATGCCACCTTGTAGTCTCACCGTGTATCACCATCATATAAGCTAACCTATTCATTCCACATTATTTATCCCCCATTTTTGGTGGTTAAGCTTAAGCCTGCACTTAAGTTACGAAATTATCTCGATGGTTAGCTTGTTTTAAACTTCTTTTACTCTTCCACGATAATGTATCTGCATTAAATTGCAGATCAACTTAGATCAAACTTAACAACTCATGGACATTTATATTTAGTCAAGGTCTTTCTAAATGCATGCTTGCTTGAGTTGAACTTCATCCGATAGTAACTGATTAATAGTTAAAAGGCTTCTTTTAGGCTGGCTGCATATTGCTCAACTCTAGTGCTCTTGACTAGCATGTTATCTGTGTAAGCTTTTATATTCTTGTTAGGCGTATCCTTCGTTGACTAGCCTTTGATAAGTCACACCGGTATTCTTTAATCTAAAGGGTATTATCTTATAGTGGTAAACCCCTCTTTCGGTAATAAAAGCAATTTTTTTTCTTATCAAATAGATATATCTTAATCTAGTTGTAATTTTAAAAAAAAAGGTATTCATGAAACTGAGCAACTTGTATCTTGTAGTGGTGTCGATATGTTGATCTATTTTGGAAAATGAGAAGCTATAGAAGTAGAAAGCTCTCCTTTAAACAAGTTTTATTTAAGATTAGCAAAGTTGATGCATATCCACCACTTCTTGTTTGCTTTTTACAGTATGATAATATCAGTCAACCAATTAGAATAATGGGCTTCCTAATGAATTTTGGACTCCAACAATTTGTTTGCTTCCTTGTTGGTTGCTCTTTGTTGATCAATAGTGAATCTTTCTTTTTCTACCAAATTAGCTAATGATTTGGATCCATGTTGAGATGATAGGTGATGATGAGGGTCAATTCTTGGTACATCTACATGACAAGGCAAACATATCAAAATTTCTTTAAAAGAATCTAATAATCTGCTTCCAAACCTCCTCTTTAAGCAAAGAGCCGACCTCAACTATCTTGTTAGTGTTATCTCCTAGTGGAATGCATTCAAATATTCTGCATGCAGTCCACTTTATGTTGCTTAGCTAATTTTAAGGTTTAGGCTTTTGATTGATAGTATCTTAGCTAGCTTTTTGCTTCTTTTCAAAGTGACTATATTATTTTGTCAAACTATCATTCAGTCTTCTTTAAGCTCTTCTGCACCTCGATTGATAATAAATTTCATGAGAAGATGATGGATTGATATAATCACTCAAGATTGACTGGCCTACATTGCCATTATAGGTGAAAAATACCTTGACGATCATAAAGTTCATCATGATAGTCTTGCAATAGGGCTATTCTCTTACAGTCGCTAGAACAATTATTATCCCTTTTGCTTAGATGGGTTCTCTAATAAAGCTGATCAAAGTGACTTCTAACGATTTCAATCTATTGGCACTGATAGTCTGATACTCATCCTCTAGAAAACATCATAGAAGAAGATACTCATTGAGCTTCCATCATATGCCAAGACGCTCTTCACTTGGTAGCTCACAATAGTCATTGAGACAACTAAAGCATCATCATAGGGGAGGGTGCATACTCTTTTAAGGTCATCTTTAGAGAAAGCAATGTTTGGCTCATATTTATCATGCATAGGCCTCCCAAGTTGAATAACTTTGTCCACCAACTACTAGCTTGCCATGGATCACAACGATTACTCCATCTATTGGTCAATTATTGAGCTTACTTTCAAGTTTGTACTTTTTTGAGTGCTTTGCTTGGATTGTTAGCAACCCTAGGCATAAAGACTGAAGTATTCTCTCTACATAAGGTCTTGAATCTCATCCTTCAAATGTGAGCACTCCTTGGCATCATGTTTATAGTTTTTATGGAATCAACAATATTTGCTCAAATCCCTCCTTATGGATTTAGCTTTGATCTTTGCAAGCCTAATATATATAATCTTTATGGTTAATCTACATCAAAATTTAAATTCAAGATGTATTGAAAAGAGTGTACCTTTCAAACATTCTGAATGAAGTTTTAAATTGGTATAAGGATTCTTAGGCTTCACAAGACCTATTCTAAGTTTCATTGACCTTTGGTCATCCTTCTCCTTGCATGTCTTTTAGGGTTGCCCCTCATTTTCTTTTTAATCCATGAGTACCTTTTCAAAATTGATGTACTTTTCAGCTTGAGCAAACAACTCGATGAGGCCCTTCAACAAGTGCTTTATAAAGGAAAAACTAAATTTAGAATTTCTAAGGCTGCCCATAAGAGCTATGACAGCCATTGAGGAAACTAAAACTTGGACTTCCGAGGCTTTTGCATTGAATAAATGGATGTAGTCTCATTGGACCTCCATTCCTTGATCTTCTTTGGTGTCATGGTTAAATACTTTTACTTGTTCCTATAATCTATATCAAAATCTATTAATACCTAAAAGTGGCTCATGAGCACCCTATATGAGCCTTGTCTTACATGATAGAACACTTTCTTTAACCACTTGATATGCGCTCTCTTATAAGAGAGCAAGAAAGAGCTAGGAAGGCTCAAAGTTGTCACTAGGAGGGACTTTCAGATGCTCAAGTTAGCCTATGATGAAAAAAAAAATAAAAAAAGGAAAAGAAGCCCAAAGTGCCATAGAAAGCTGCTTAAGGCTTTAAAATTAGGTTTCAAATTCATTTATCTTAAATTTGGGAATGCTTTTTTATTTGCGTTTTAGCAAAATTACTTTGAGATTTAGCTACTCATTAGTTGATGGCTCTAATAAACTTTTTTTTTTTTTTTTTTTGGGAAGGAAGGAAGGCATATGATAGTACTTTTAATGAAGTTTTTTTTTAAAAAATAAAATTTAAAAATTATTTTGTATTTATCTATTGATTCCTACTTGAAGTAATATATGTTTTTGACAAGATTACCTCCTTATTAAATGATGGTGGCTTCTGTGAAATTGCTTTTAATTGAAACTTTTTTTTTTTTTTTTGAAAAAGTCCTGCATGTTGTGTCATCAGCATGCAGGTTAGATAGTTTATACCACTTCAAAATAATGATTGGAACCGAGTTACTTACGAAGTGTAGGTTGGATGATCTTCAAGTTAGCACCACCGTTCAATAATCATGAGAGTGATAAGAACGAAAGAGAGCTGTGCCTCCGGTCAACAATCTCCGCTTGTGGGTCTGCCGTGGCGACGATGCTACCATCGCCGTGCCGTCATTTCAAAGAGTTAGGGACGCAACGCAATGCAACAATCTATTCCCAAGCCCAGCCGAAAGCGACCCGGCCGGGTACTCTGATCGATCTATCTGTCCCCTTCGGTATATTCTGTCGGAATTACGACGATAAATGCTTCCCACCCCCCAAAGACAATTTTAGGCTATCTACGTAAAATAATCAATGTCATTTTCATGATCAAGTTTCATGCGGTTTGGACGGGTATTTCTTATGCTGCTTGAGTTCTTCATGCTCAGAAGCTTTGCATTGAGGGCGACTCCATGTCGATCATTTCTTGGATTCAGATGCAGAATTGCCCTTCTGTTCTTTCTAATCCGATTTTGTTGGATATTTGAGCAATTCTGAGGGAGATTGAATGCGTCCAGACCGGCATATATATCGCAAAGCCAACTTGGCGGCGGATTGGGTTGCTGCTTCAGTGGCTCTGCTTTCTGGTCCATGAATTTTGACGTCGGATGACCCCTGCCCTGCTCCTTTGCAGCAAATTTTATATTCTGATCTATCAGGGATGACTCGTGCTAGACTAGTATGATCTCCCGTTTGTTTCAAAAAAAAAAAAAAAAAATTTCAATGCCAAACCCGTACTGCAACGGACTACGGAAGCCAAACCGAACGACTCCACCACCCCTCTTGTTGTTCTGGTGCTATCCCATTATCCTCTTCGTAATTAATTTCTATCTTGTTTTCTTCTCCACCCCCTCCCCCCAAATTAATCCACGCCATCTTTTGACTCCATGGCACATCGTAGCTTCCAGAACCAGATATTAAATCGTATGGATATCCCGTTCCCATGTCCTCCAGAATAGTTTATCCTATCGTAGTTCATAAGGTTAATCCCCATGAAACGAAACTGTGGGTGGCTGCTGCTAATCGCAAGATCTGCTGCTGACCCGCCATCCGATTAGGTACATTGATGGACCCACGGATTGTGTGGATAAAATGGCCCCCCGAAGCTTGCCTTGATTTGCTCGCAATGATCTCCCCCACCTTCCGTCCACTTTCGAACCGGACCGAGACGATAGGAACCGGATTTGAGTATTTTACCCAAACCCGGCTCAGCGCTGGACCGGCCCATGAAAGTTACGTGGAACCTAGAAGAGGGCTTGCGATGATTCTGAAAGAGATCTGGTCCGTCGAGTACCACGCCACTTTAATCTCGTCCGGCGGCACAACGTACCGAGTACCCGAGCCTCTACGGTTTCTCTTTCTGGTCCCACTTCTACGTAACCGTGGGCCCTACCACGTATCCAATTCGTGACAGCATTGCATTAGAGGAAATGGCTGTATGGTGGTTTCTTTCAAGTAGCAAATATCTGTACCGCCCTGTACTCTCCGTGCACCCCATTCCCTCCTTATTTTCTTCATAAATAATAAATAATTGTTTTTAATTTAAAAATTATTTAATATTCCGCTATAAATTGCCCGGAAGAGAGCCTGTTCCCACGCCGTTCGCGCTCTCCCTCTCTCTCTCTCTCTCTCTCTAAGTCTCTCGTCTGTAAGCTGGTTCATAGATGAAGCAGATGATCCGACGGCTGTCGAGGGTGGGGGATTCGTCGCAATACGAGCCGCTGGTGGGGAGGGAGAGGGGGCGGCAGAGAGGAGAGGTGCCGGAGGGGCACGTGCCTGTGTGCGTCGGCGAGGGGGAGGAGGTGGAGCGGTTCGTGGTCCGGGCCGAGCTATTGAGCCGGCCGGTCTTTGTCGAGCTTCTCCGCCGCTCCGCCCAGGAGTATGGCTACGAGCAGCGCGGCGTCCTCCGGATCCCCTGCCCCGTCCACGTCTTCCGCCGCGTCCTCAGCTCCCTCCTTGCCGCCGCCTCCTCCGCCGCCACCGAGTCCGAGGCGGAGCTCCTCCGCTCCTTCGACGAGGAGTTCCTCGCCATCGGCGCCCGCTAGCTCAAAGATGGTGATCGGAGTATGCTTTTTCTTGTATTCCGGTTTTGCCCTTCTTCATTGCGTTGCCCATATACATATATATATATTATCTTGGCTTTGCCTTTCTTCTTTGTTTTAGTTGGAACGGTACACTTTTGTTTGATAAGATTAAGATTGCCCTTGATCGTTAAGGTATCCCCCCTCCCACTGGGGGGTATTGCGAAATTTATGGCATTCAGGACAAAGTTGAGGGTTATTTTGGTCGTTTTACACGGGATAAAATCCTGATCAGATCTCAGCCGCTTATTTATATCGCGGACAATTGGATTTCTAGAATTTTATTTATGTTTTTTAACTTAATTACGGTATTGCCCCGCAAGCATGCGACCGCGTCTCTTCAGCACTGTTACCAGTGGGACGAAGGTTTTTTACCCACCGGTCACCAACATCCGTAGGTCGTCACTGTTGATGAGTCGTTGCCTATCAAATTATTATTATTATTATTATTTTATTTTGAGACTTGACGTGCAGTCCACGAGAGTTATAAACTAATGATCTCCACTTATTTTTTTTTTACTTAATTTTTTTTTTCTTTTTGATTTTGTTGGTCAAATTCTAAAAGAGTTCTAACGCTGGTTGTTTGGTTTCGTAGGGAGAGATCGTTGGTTATCTCGTCTCTATCTCACCTAATTCATAGCATTTGGGTTAAATTTAAATGGGCCCTTTATATAAAATTAGAGTGGTGGTATTTTTTTTTTTTTTTTTGGCCAAACATGAGATCCACATGCGCTACGTGATTTTTGTGCTTTTCTTTGGTTAAGAAGAAAATATTAACCTTATATACATCAATCAGTTTAAGCTTGTGATGTCAGTTGATCACTAAGCATGACATCAAAAATAAAATATTAATTAAATTAGAAGAATTTGACGTGTGGCCTTTCAAGGCCAAACTTTTAACATCCGGCCCTGTTGAGGTTCCACCAAACATTTGATCTAAACTACTATGTTTCTTTTAGTTTTCCCACTGTATTGGATAGAAATATAAGTATATTTTATGTGGAGATTAGTGTGTACGAAGAGAAGAGATTAAAGTAAGATAATTGGATCAAGAAGTCTATTAATTAAAGGATCAAAATCAAGTTCTCAATAAATTATTCTTTTTGCACATGATCCAAGCTGAGAGAGATAATAAGCATGAGAAACCTGTCCTGCTGTTAGCTTAAACTTTGGAGTTCAATTGGTTATTCAACAATGAAAAACTTTGATTAAATTATTATTGTTGTTCCTCTATGGATGGTCTCTTTTTTTTTTCTTTTTTTCAAGGGCGTGTGTGAAAGCTATATAACTATTTCTTTGATAACTTAAATTTTTAGGATCAGTTGGTCACTCAACAATAGAAATCTCATAAAATACTTATACGTAAAAAAAAAAAAAAAAAAAAAATTTCCTAGAGAAGTTAGACCACCACAATAGCATAAAGAAATTAATTACATAGGCATTGGCCTCTAATGGTGCATCATTGGCCCCTAAGGGTGCACCATTCCTTGTTGAGTAGTATACATCATCATGATCATCAAAAGTCTTGGTGAACATATATTCTTACCAAATTTGGTTTGATAGCTTTTGTTTCAAACACCTCGTTACATGTGGAGGCATATCAGGTACTAATCCAATACGAGGCAGTAGTGGATCATTAACCAATAAAATTGGCATGGTTCAATTGGCAAATTACATCATTTTTCCAGGATAGAGATGAGAAAAGCACTTCACTTTGGTATTTTCATGTTATGGTAACATCCAAAGTCAAGCCGACAAAAAGAATTTGTTGGTGGATTCTATTATGGCACGTCAGCAATTGAGAAAAGGGAAGCTTTATCTCCTCTAAGAGTCTTATGTAATTACTTTAAGAAAGTAGCACAGTGGAATTTGTTGATGACTATTATACTATGTTGACAATAAAGAAAAGGAGAGTTTCATTCCCCTTCCATAGCTTGCCTAGTTATTTTGAGAAAATGATGTTATAGAATTTGTTGACAGCTTTTTTTCTTTGAGAGCTCGCGCAATTAATTTAGAAAAGTTGTGAATTTATTCGTGGCAATTACGTCATGTTAGACAGCAAGGGAAAAATTGCTGCAATCACTAAGAATTATAGTATTTGTGGTCATGCCATTGTGTTAGTTCTCATCGAAACATAGAGATTTGGTAGGATTTATGGGATTTTTATGGTGAAGTTGTATTTGACCAGAGATAGTATTTTCTTATTTTTTTTAAAATTTATGAAATTTATTAGTGGTAAGCATGTCAAGTTGACAACAAAGGAAAAAAGAGTCATTTTTTTCCTTTTTCTTTTCTTTCTTTGACCCCTTTGTATCACTTTAGAAAAGAAGGAAGAAAGAAGAAAAAAAAAAAAAAAATCTTTTTTGACTCACTAAATAATGCAAGGGAGAAAAAGATGGGACAGTAAAGATACATCTGATTTTTTAAATAGTTTTATTTTTTTATTTTTATTTTTATAGAAAATAAAAAATACTTATCAAATATATTTAGTGAATAAAAATAAAAATAGTTTTTTAGAAAATATAACTCCAAATGAAAGAAAACTAAAAATAGTTTAAAAATGTTTTTACTATTTTTATTAAAAGAAAGAAGAAAATAAAAATAAAGAATCTGATTTAGATCACTTTTATTTGCTATTTTTATTTTTAAAATAGAAACATAAAATTTGTCATCAAAATATTTGGTTAAAGTATTTTTACTTTTTATTTTAAAAAATAACTTTTTTTGGAACCTAAGACAACATTTTAGAAAAAAAATATATATTATTAATTTAGTAATATATATATTAAAATATTGAAATTATATAATATTAATTATATAGTTTTTATATTGTATTTATAATGATATGATTATTATAAAAATATAATATTTATATTTATAATATTTAAAAATATTTAATTTATACAATAGATTATATTAATATATTATATTATATTATATTATATTAGTTTGTTAGAAGATTGTAATTATAGTATATTATATATTATAGTCTATATTATGTAACATGATAATATAATATCATAATATTATTTTTATAATATTATATATTCTTTAATTTTTTTAGTTATCATTTTGAGATATTATTATAATGAAAATAAAAAATAGAAAATAAAAATTATTTCAAGAAAATAAAAAAAGAAAAAATATTTTCAAAAATCAAATGCAACATAAGATTTGGAGACATAAGACTTTAGTGATTTTCTCTGGAGAAAGCTTTAAATACTATAATAATTATGAAGAACTACAATATTAATAGTTATAATTTTTAAAATTAATAAAATATCAAAATGAATTTTAATGTCTATAAGTTATCACCCATAAAGCCCATCAAACCTACGATGCTATTACATCATCAGTACGTGTCATCAAACGGTCCATTCCTCCATCTGTCCAAACTTTTGGTCTGAACCCTGGAAAGAAGAATCCGCTGCATCCGTCCCACAGTCAAGCCGAGAGAATTGAGGACTGAGGACTCTGGTTGTTGCCGCCGGGAATGGCGATAGCCTCATAGCTAGCTTTGGATTTTTGTAATTCAAGAGACTTTGAAGGAGCTAAGTTGGATCCTTATAGATTCTGGGTAAAGCAAGACCATAGAGAGGGATCCTTACAAGTTAGAAAAACTTATCCTGCATTGCGCGCAGTGCAAAAGCATGTGTGGCCGTGCATGCGATGCACGAAAAGATAATTTTATTCTTAGTCATGCGGCTGCATGCGCACGGTTAATCATCGTGTGCGATGCGCGCAACCTGCAAGCGCACAGTGCATAGAGAGCTTTCTTGCAAGCTATATGGAATGGGCCGAAAAGAGCAGTGGTTGGGCCAGTTATCAGTGAAATATGTTAGAAAAAGTCTTTCTACACTTCTGATGCAGAATGGCATACATCACATGCAGTGATTCACCAGCACGTGAGTCCGCATCAAAGAATTTGCTCATGAAACTTGCACCGCAGATGCATTGGCCCATGCGCTGGTGAATCATCGCGTCTGATACAGTTCATTCTGCATCGAAGGCGATGTAAAAAAAAAAAAAAAATATTTTCAATGTATTGATAGAAAATGAATGATCATGAGCAAGAAATTCAATGATTTTAACTCCAAATTTGCTGCTAGCATCTTCAATTGTCTGAAGCTGAGGAGCGTGAGCATGTTTTAGTGGTTCACTTGTCCTCGAAGCAAAAATAAAAATCTAATGAACGATTTATTTAACCTGGCGTCAACCTCAAGGTGCCAATTATGGGATGCAGAGGTGAACTGCAGAGAGGACTCAGTTATAAGTGAACTGATCAGGAAAAGGTGGCAAGACAATTGGCAGCACAAATGGTTGAACTGAGCGAAACCAGTAGAAACCATCTCCAAAAAGAAATCATAAGGAATCTGCTGGAAGTTTTGGGGCCAGTATATCTCTAGCTCTGGAGAATATGGGCATGCCTATTCTCTGCGCATGGCGATCCAGCCGGTTTTTCATCAACAATGCTATAAAAACTTTAGATTTGTTGGAGATATATCTGATACCAAGGAATCAGAGTGAGTTTGAATCTCACTTGGGTGATGAAGATTGAGTAGAATATGGAAAGAAGAGATTGTGAGAAAACATTCTAAAGTAGCGCAAAATATGAAGTTTCACTTGGAATATGCTCACGTTTCGAAAAATTCGAAAGCGATTCAAGCCCGCCCAAGCACTCGAAAAAATTAGGTGGCTTATGGGGAAAAAAATAAAATAAAGTATTAAATAATATTTTTATTAATGCAGGAATACGCCCTAACAAGAATGATAAAGTAAATAAAAATAAAAATTAACCAAAATGATAGCATATAGATTGAAGCATGCCGAGGTGTTCTTTATAGAAAGAAAATATTACCATTGTATTAGAATGAATCTTTAGGCAGCCATAGGCCAAGAATAAGAATAAAATTATTATAAGAAAAAATAAAAAATAAATAAATCAATATATGCTAATATTTTTCTATTTTAATTGTAGTATATAATATACAAAAATTGAGTGAGCATACATCATAGGTTAAGATTTCATACGAAGAAGTCATATATATATTTATATATAGTGATGTATGTTTTAAGCTAGGCACAGTAGAGATATATTTCAACTATAGATAATCATCAAGGTTTAGTGAAATATTGTGCATTATGGTCATTACATCTTATGGTGTGCTATTAAGAGCACTTCACCATAGAATAGGGTAAACCATGCGAATAAGACCCAAAAATACATGTAAAATATAAAATTTATTTAGTGCATTTCGTAGTCATCCTATGGATGGTAACTAACTTATTGATGATTAGCCTATGCGATCCACAATATTATTTTCAGGCCTATAGATTTTTCAGGCTTATTAGATGGAGAATTAATAATATCCATGCTATGAAACATAAAGAAAATTTTCTAAATTAACAAAAAAATACTTTCAAAACAAAAAATGTTGGAAAAAATTAAAATAATAAATAATATTTCTATTAATTTAGGAATATATACTAATAAAAGTAATAAAGAAAATCCTCAAAAAATAGTTTAGAATAGCCCAATGTTGGGTATTGGACCGTGCCCGGCATGGCCCGATCCAGGTTCACTGGGCCACAGATTAAACGAGCCATGCATGGCCCGACCTATTACTAAACGGGCTGTGCTAGGCATGGCCCGCTTAATCTGAATCTGTACCCAGCACGACCCACGGCACGTTTGGTGATGGGTCGTGCCTGGCACGATCAGCCTTGGGCCATGCCTGGCACAGCCCGTAATGGATAGAAATGGGCTGTGCCAAACACGGCTGATTTCTAGCTGTTTCTAAATGACTAGTTGAGGGGAATTTACCATTTTAATCCTTCCAACAACCATAAACGGCTAGTTGAGGGGAATTGACTATTTTAACCCTCCCAAAAATCATAAAATGGCTAAATTGAGGGGTATTTTGGAAAAAAAATTTGAAGTCCTATAAATACCCCTTTCCTTCCTCATTCTCATCATACGAAACTAAGTCTTCTCTTCTTCTCTACTACTACTATTTCTCTTCTAGCAATTACTCTAAGCTTCTAGCAATTTAATTTTTAATTTACATTTAGCAAGTATTCAAATGCTACACAAAAGAAGGTTCTTGTTAAGAAGTTAGAAGTACAAGAGAAAGAGAAGGTCACTTCTTATTGAGAGATGAGAGCATAAAAAGAAGCTCATAAATCTCGGCTCCACCTTTGGTCATCTACTTAATTTCTTATTGTGGTTAGTTTTTATTTTTTGCATTCATCAATTTAGATACGACATCTTATGATGAAAGTCATTTTGGCATGCTTTCTATTTTTTAGGAAGAGAAAACTAATCCTCAAATTTTCTTTAGAACCAGTGAACCGAGTGAAGGTCAAACCTCTTCTTGTAAGAGGACTAGTGATATATGGAATGAATTTGATAAAACTATGGTTGATGGAGTCTTGAAAGCAAAATATAGAAAATATGTCAAACTTTATAGTTGTAGTAGTAGTAAAAAATAGATCATTTAAAAAGACATCAAGAGAGTCATAGAAAGCATGATTCTCATCTTCAAAGTACTCTTAATATACAAGAAGGATCACTTATAGGTAATTTTGCATATAATCATGAAAATCAAAAAAAAAAAATACTTCTAAAATGGATAGTTAAGGATGAATTACCTTTTAGTTTATGTGAATCTTTTAATTTGAAGAATATGTTCAATTAACCCTACAACCTACTTACAGAAGAACTAATAGGCGTACATTTAGAAGAGTAGCTATATAACTAACTTTTTAGTAATGTGACAAAGTTTAATTGAAATGCTCTCCAATTTAAATGCAAAAGTTTAATTAACTTATGATACTTGATTAGCATATATAGTAGTAATTATTTTATTGCTATTACTGCTATTATATTGATAATGATTGGCAATTAAATAAATGTATTCTTTCTTTTCGTCCTTTTGATTTTTCACATTCTAGGCAATAAATTTTAAATGTCATTTATCAAATTGCATGCTCATATAATATTAATGATAAAATCATGTCTATTACTTTTGATAATGCATCTAATAATAATTTTATTGTTGCATTATTAAAGGACTCATTGCATCTCATGTTAAATAAAAATTTATTGCATATTAGATGTGCATGTCATATCTTAAATGGCATGGGCATGATTCAAGATGTCATTTCAAAATAGAAATTCAACAAATGCTGAGATGTTCTTTATAGAAAGAAAATATTACCATTGTATTAGAATGAATCTTTAGGCAGTTATAGGCCAAGAATAAGAATAAAATTATTATAAGAAAAAATAGAAAAAAAATAAATCAATATATTGCTAATATTTTTCTATTTAATTGTAGTATATAATATACACAAATTGAGTGAGCATACATCATAGGTTAAGTTTTCATATGAAGAAGTCGTGTATATATATATATATATATATATATATATATATATATATATATAGTGATGTATGTTTTAAGCTAGGCACAGTATAGATATATTTTCAACTATGGATAATCATCAAGTTTTAGTGAAATATTATGCATTATGGTCATTTGCATCTTACAGTCAAGCACACGTTAAGAGCACTTCACCAAAGAAATAGGGTAAACCATGTGAATAAGACACAAAATACCTATAAAATATAAAATTTATTTAGCGCTTTTTTAGTCATCCTATGGATGATAACTAATTAACCTATGTGATGATTAGCTTATGTGATCCGCAATATTATTTTCAGGCCTATAGATTGTTCAGGCTTATTAGATGAAGAATTAATAATATCCACGCTATGAAACATAAAGAAAATTTTCTAAATTAACAAAAAATACTTTCAAAACTAACAATATTGAAAAAATTAAAATATTAAATAATGTTTATATTAATTCAGGAATATATACTAATAAGAGTAATAAAGCAAATCCTAAAAAAATAGTTTAGAATAGCCTATAGATTGAAATAGATTGAAGTGTTCTCCTTAGACAATAGACCTCTTAAATTTCTACACTTAGAAGAATCTTACCAATGACCATCCAATGCTTAAAAGCAATATATGTAAGACATGGATAAGAAGATTGCTTTCATATAGGATAGATCTTATCCTTTATTGTATATAAAATAGATATAAATAAGCTCACGCCGGCTTTATTCCTTCTTCAAATCCATATCCTTCATGTGCCATTTCATATCCATCCTTCTATTTACCTACATGTCCATTAAAATCACCTTTTAAATATATTTTTTTTTCTTATGGTATTTCTTGCATTACTTTATCTATATCTTTCCAAAATTGTGTCTTATGTTGTTGTTCTAATCCTACTTATGGTGTATATGGACTAATTATGTTAATTATATTATTTTTAATTATAAGTTTTAGTAATATAATTCGATCTTCTTTCCTAGTTACCTTAACAATATATTCCTTAAAATTCTTATCTACAATTATTCCTACTCTATATCTATTTTTATATTTTTATTATAATATAATTTATATCCTATATTCTCTTTTACCTACCCATTTAGTCTCTTGTAAGCATATTATATTTACTTTTCTTTTAATCATAGTGTCCACTATCTCCATAGTTTTACTGTTAGTATTTCTATGTTCTATATTGCTACTCTAAGCTGACTATCATAGACTAACTTCTTTATCCGCACTCGTCCATAGTGCAAAAACTTTTGCTCACTTATCACCGCACTTGGGCTCCGCATCGGCGCCCCTTGCCCTTTTTTGAAATATCCGAAGACAGATGTAATGCATTTTTTTAACAGGAACGTCCTAGCCCTTCGCATAATTTAATTTATAAAATTTATATTTTAAGGATTTTGACGGTATTTTACGCTGGTTGTCAGCTACCTAACATAACCCTCCTCCTTTACCCGGGCTTGGGAACGGCCTTGGAAGAGTTACAATATAATACATATTTATTTATTTAAAAATATGATAAATCCTAGAAGGTAATCATCACTTATCTTTCTAAATAAAATTATTAAAAACTAATCCTCGCTCAAAGGCTCCATCAACCTTATTGATCCTTGAACCTTCACCTTCTTCATCCTTCTGAACTATTGATTTGATATCAAAGAATCTCTATTAAGCCCTATTTATAGAGAAATTTTTAATGCAAATAGGTTTTCTACTTTTCATAAGATATCAGTCTTCTAAAACAATTAACCTTCCTAATTTTAGTAGGATATTGATTCCTTTAGGAAATCTAAGAGATAGATATCCATTAATGTTTTAAAATAGATTCCTAACTCATAAAGTAAATAGGTTTCCTACTCTTCATAATATCAATATCCTAAAACAAATAAACATTCCAATTTAATAGGATATTGATTCGTTTAAGAAATCCAACTAGATACATATCATAGATTCTTAATTCCTAAAATAAATAGATTTCTACTTTTTATAAGATGGCAATCTCAAATAAACTTTTTAGTTTTAGTAGGATAGTATTTCCTTTAAGAAAACTAAGGAGATATCTAAAAATAAATTCTTGACTCCTAAAATAAATAGATTTTACACCCAATCTCCTAAATAAATAGGGTTTTTGGTCTTCGTAGAATTTTATATATATATATATATATATATATATTAAAAAGCTAAAGAGATAAATAGCAATTTAAATATTTAAAAATAGATTTGACTCAAATTAACTTATGACTACCTATTCAACATAATCTTTGAAATATATAAATTATTTATAAACATAAAAAATTATTCTTAATTATCATCAATGACAATTTTGTAATTTATTTGAAGTTTCTCAACGCTAATATCAGACTGGTGGTTTTTGGGATTCTCAGCCCTTTGATTAGCTTTAGCCCAACTGGCTATCGCTGATGCTCCAGGAGGAACAAGGTTTTTGAAACTGTAGTTTTATTTTTTTTTTCTTTTTTTCTTTGTGTCCTTGTTATAAAATGAATGAATGAATGAATAAAAAATAAATAGAATGATACTGCCAAACTTTAAACACATTCGAACGTTGCTAACGGTCATATTAATTACGTTGTACAGCTAGGAGGCATACCACTTGTCTAATTATATAGTTCTGGAAGAGGCTGGACCTGAAAGCAGGGGCCCCCTTCCCTCTTTATTCAGCCTTTATAGCTTTGGAAGCAAAGCTCACCTCCCAACCGAGACTGGATTCTCTCCAACAGTTCTCCTTCCAGCTGTTCTGGAGTAACTCATAAGCTTCTCTCTTTCCATTTGGTTCTCTTTTCTTCCTCCCATCAGTTCCTTCTCTGGCCGGCTTCCTCTCTTCCACCAAGCCTGCTTGCCTTTCATACCAAACGCCACTCCACCAAGAAGAAGAATCCCTTGTTCTCATCAAATCCTATTGGAAACGAATAGAGAAAGATGGGCTTTGTCATAGTCATCTCCCTCCCTCTGATTATATTTGCCATCTTGCTCGGCTTCGGCTGCTACTTCCTCGGGAGGGCGAAGGGAAGGCAGGAAGCGCGCGCTGGTGTGGGCGCCCAGGTCTATGGCGTTCCCCAGCCCCCACCAGGCGCCGCGCAGTCCTCATCTCCAGCCCAAGAGAAGAAGGAAGGGCCAGAAAATGTCTGAGAGCTTGCAAAGCGGAGGTGTGATACCTCTATCTCTGCTTACCCACCGTTATAATATTAATCCCAACATGCTGTTGGTCTGCAATAGTTTTGCGTTCTCATTTTGTGTGTTCTTGTTTGAATATATTGGGAGCGTGGATAATGTGTAATCAGATGAAACAATAAAATTTGTTATATTATTTGGGTTTGAAGGTAATAAATTTGTCCAACATTCATGCTAGTAATTTGTTTTGTTTTGTTTTGTTTTTTTAATCAGTAATAATAGATGATGACGCTCGATCACTTCTCCTGGACGTCGAGAATGGAGGCGCTCCTCGAATCCTCGCCTCGCCGGGTTGCCTGCAAGGAAGTCCCGGGGCCGGAGGGGGCTCCGACGGGACCCTCCGACGGCTAAGTTAGTGACTGAGGTCACAGCTGAAGAAGGGCTCGAGTGAGCCCTGTCTTGAATGGAGCAGAGGAGTCTCCAAAAGGAGGAATCCCTTTTGAGAGTTTAGATGACGATTTTGGGGGTTATCGCGCGTACCTGTTTATGAGTGGATTTACCCTTTTATAGGGGTTGACACTGGCACGACCACGTGGGGTGGTGTGAAGTCAGAACGTCTGCAGAGCCCTTGCGTGAATCTAGGCTAGTTGGTGGGTTATGTCCCATCAGCAGCGGGGCTGTCGGGCGGCGCGTGTCTGGCGTTGTCGGGCGGCGCGCGTCGGATGCTGTCGGGCGGCGCGCGTCAGAGGAACGGATTCTTGAACCGCTGGGGCTGATCTGGTGGGAACCGGGGGTCCCGTCTTGTCAGGGCCGAGCTGGGTCGACCTGAGATGGCTGGGGCCTATCCGCCGGCAAGGCAGCGCCGGGGTGGGGCCGAATCGGCGGACTTGGAGACGACGGGGCCGAGTCGGGCTGGCCGGGGACGGCCTTGGTCGACTCGGCGGGACAGGGGACGCCGGGGCCGAGTCGGGCCGGCCGGGGATGGCCTTGGCCGACTCGGCGGGACAGGGGACGTCGGGGCCGAGTCGGGCCGGCCGGGATGGCCTTGGCCGACTCGGCTGGACTGGAGACGCCGGGGCCGAGTTGGGCCGGCCGGGGATGGCCTTGGCCGACTCGGCAGGACAGGGGACGCCGGGGCCGAGTCGGGCTGTCCGGGGATGGCCTTGGCTGACTCGGCGGGACTAAAGACGCCGGGCCGAGTCGGGCCAGCCGGGGATGGCCTTGGCCGACTCAGTGGAGCTGAAGATGCCGGGGCCGAGTCGGGCCGGCCTGGGATGGCCTTGGCCGACTCGGCGGGACAGGAGTCGTCGGGGCCGAGTCGGGCCGGCCTGGGACGGCCTTGGCCGACTTGGCGGGACAGGGGACGCCGGGGCCGAGTCGGGCCGGCCTGGGATGGCCTTGGCCGACTCAGCGGAGCTAGAGACGTCGGGGCCAAGTCGGGCCGACCTGGGATGGCCTTGGCCGACTCGATGGGACAGGAAACGCCGGGGCCGAGTCGGGCCGGCCTGGGATGGCCTTGGCCGACTCGGCTGGACAGGAGTCGCCGGGGCCGAGTCGGGCCGGCCTGGGATGGCCTTGGCCGACTCGGCTGGACTGGAGACGTCGTGGCCGAGTTGCCTGGAGAAGTAGGGGCTGCCTGGCGTGGAGTCACCGGGGCCGGCTAGCTTGGAGAGGCCATGGCCGGCCATCAATGAGCCGGGGCTGGCCAACTTGGAGAGGCCATGGCCGGCCAGCAATGTGCTGGGGCCGGCCAACTTGGAGAGGCCGGCCTTTGGCGGGCGTCGGCCTTTGATGTGCCGGTCTCAGGGGCTGGCGCTGGAGCCTGTCGGCCTTTGGCCAGCGCTGGAAGCCGACGCTGGAGGCCGATGTTGGAAGCCGGCGCTGGAGCTGACGTTGAGCCGTCGGCCTTTGGCTAGCGCTGGAAGCTGACGCTGGAGGCCGACGCTAGAAGCCGGCGCTGGAGCTGACGCTGAGCCGTCGGCCTTTGGCTAGCGCTGGAGGCCGACGCTGGAGGCCAGCGCTGGAAGCCGACGCTGAGTCCGTCGGCCTTTGGCTAGTGCTGGGGGCCGGCGCTGGAAGCCGACGTTGGAGGCCGTCGCTGGAGTTTGAGTCCGGGCCTTTGGGGCCATCCAAAAATTTTGTTTCTCATGGGGTCAACTGGCCCCATCAAATGCCCCACACACTCCTTGAGCTTGCGTGCCCCGCATCGGCTAAGCGAAAGGAGTGTAGGACTTTTACCTTTGTACCTTGCGCTGCATTGGATGGACGTCTGCGTGCCTTCTTTGGCTAGCCGAGGGTGGCCAGTAATCCTTCCCCAGCGCGGGGACCAGGAGTGAACCGCGGAGAGTGACCTGAGAGCGGGGCGTCGTCAGGTTCCTTTTGAACCGGCATGGGGGTTTGTGTTCCGCCCAAGTGGCGACTCAGTCGGGTACAGAGCCTTTAGGGTCTTAACCAACTCGAGGGCACCACCGTGCCGGGGCCGAGTGGTGTCCCGTGGGCCGTGATGCCAGTGAGCTCCTTTTGAACCAGCCTGGGGGTTTGTCTACCCCCCAGGAAACTCCGTTGATTGGAATCCGCAGGTTTTGAGCTTGAGGGTGCTGACACGGAGCCGGTCTTGGGTGCCGACGCGGAGTCGGTCTTTGATGCCGATGCGGAGTCGGTCTTTGTTGCCAACGCGGAGTCGGTGTTTGGTGCCGACGCGGAGTTGGTCTTTGTTGCCGACGCGGAGTCGGTCTTTGGTGCCGACGCGGAGTCGGTCTTCGGTGCCAACGCGAGTTGGTCTTTGTTGCCGACGCGGAGTCGGTCTTTGGTTCCAACACGGAGTTGGTCTTTGGTGCCGACGCGGAGTCGGTCTTTGGTGCCAACGCGGAGTTGGTCTTTGTTGCCAACGCGGAGTCGGTCTTCGGTGCCGATGCGGAGTTGGTCTTTGGTGCCAACGCGGAGTTGGTCTTTGTTGCCGCCGCGAAGTCAGTCTTTGGTGCCGATGCGGAGTCGGTCTTCGGTGCCAACGCGGAGTTGGTCTTTGGTGCCAACGCGGAGTTGGTCTTTGTTGCCAACGCGGAGTTGGTCTCTGTTGCCGACGCGGAGTCGGTCTTTGGTGCCAACGCGGAGTTGGTCTTTGTTGCCGACGCGGAGTCGGTCTTTGTTGCCAACGCGGAGTTGGTCTTTGGTGCCAATGCGGTGTTGGTCTTTGGTGCCGACGCGGAGTCGGTCTTTGTTGCCAACGCGGAGTTGGTCTTCGATGTCAACGCGGAGTTGGTCTTTGGTGCCGATGTGGAGTCGGTCTTTGGTTTAAGAAATACACTCATCCCAAAACGTTATAAGACAAGGATATTCCGAATAATACTTTATTAAAGGGTCAGCAAGCTACTGAGAGTACCGTCCGTGTTTCGAATGTGGGGAAGAAGCTTCCCATTTTGATGCCGGCTTGCTTCCTTCCGTCGGCTCCCCGAGCTGCTGGTCACCCCTCATGAGGTCATGCTATTGTTCCTTCCGTTGGGGCATTGTTGAGGCAAATCTGAGGCGCTGGAGATGCCGGGGTACCCTGGGCTGTTAGGTTTCCTCGAACGAACTTGCCCAAGTGGCCCTGCTGGACAAACTTTTCAATGGCCTTCTTCAACTGGCGGCAATCTTCAGTGTCATGCCCGCAATCTTGGTGATACCGGCAGTAAAGCTCTTCGTTGTGGGGGTTTATTGACTTTAGGGGACGTGGGCGTTGAAAGTACGGCTCCTCCTCAATCTCTAGCAGGATGTGGGAGATCGGAGCCGTGAGAGGAGTGATCCGCCCCTTAGGAACCAGCGCCTGGGGCAGTTGGTCAAAGCGACTGGGCGGCTCAGGCTGCCGGGATCGTCCTTCAACTGGTTCCATGGGGGTTGGCTTCTTGTTGGAACTCCTGCCGGCTTCCCTTCTGGACGAGTCAGCCTCGTTGGCGCGGATGTACTTCTGGGCTCAGAGGAAGAGGTCAGAATAGGAGCTTGGGGGCTTCTTATCCAGGGAGAAGGTGAAGCGGGACAGAAGGAGTCCCCGCTTCAGCGCCAGGGAGGCCACCGCATCGTCGATATGGTAGACTTCGAGGGCGGCGGTTTTGAATCGGGACACGAAGTCCCGCAGTGACTCTCCTTCCTTCTGGTGGACAGAGAAGAGGCTGTCTGCCACCCTCGGGATCCGACGGCAGGCATCAAAGTGGGCCAAAAATGCCCTCTCCAGTTCCCGGAAGGAGTCGATGCTGTGAAGGGGTAGGCGTGAGTGCCATGCACGTGCTGCCTTCCGCAGAGTTGCGGGGAGGGCCTTGCAGAGGAGGGCGTCTGGGGTACCCTGGATTTGCATCATAGCCTTGTAACTTTCGAGGTGGTCGAGAGGATCGGTCGTACCATCGTACGGGTCCACCTGGGGGAAGCGGAACCTGGAGGGAACCGGTTCCTCCAGTATGCGGCGAGTGTAGGGAGGACGAGTGTCGAACTCTTCCTCCGGCTGACGGTTGATCTTCTTGGCGAGCTCGTCTAGTCGCCTGTTGTACTCCTCCAGGCGTTCCTCCGCTTGGCGGTTGATCATCGGGGCCCTCCGAGGTGGCTTGGAGGAAGAAGAAGAAGAGGAGGCGGACGAAGATGGAGACGGAAGTCGGGACTTCCACCTGGGTTCCTCGTGACAATGCGGCTTGGGAGGAAATTTGTTGGGGCCGCGGTCAGAGGACCGTGGCCGCTTGGAGGGCTCGCGTCGAGGCTTCCTGGGGGAAGCTTGACGTCGGCCGGTCTCTCGCCGATCGGCCTCCCACCGGAGGGAGCCTCCCCTCGCCGACTGCTCACTAGCGAGGGGAGCGGTTTGATGCTGGGTGGCCATGGACTGTTGTTGCTGGAGGCCGTGGATCATGGCGGTGAGATTCTGGACTTGCTGGGAAAGAGTCGCCAGCCGCTCCGCTGTTTGGACAGCGGCGTCCGGCGGCGAGCAAGCGACCGGAGGATCGGCGGTAGGGGGATTGGCCTCCTGCTGTCTAGTTGGCAGGGGAAGCCCCGCTGGACAGCTGATGGAGGCGTCCTGAGCTCGGGTCACCACCATGGCTTCTGGAAGAAGAGGGGGGATGAAAGATGTAGCTCGGGGAGGACGTTCGCTACTTTTTCTTATGCCCCCCCTACCTGGCGCGCCAATCTGATGACGCTCGATCACCTCTCTTAGACGTCAGGAATGGAGGCGCTCCTCGAATCCTCGCCTCGCCGGGTTGCCTGCAAGGAAGTCCCGGGGCCGGAGGGGGCTCCGGCGGGACCCTCCGACGGCCAAGTTAGTGACTGAGGTTACAACTGAAGAAGGGCTCGAGTGAGCCCTGTCTTGGGTGGAGCAGAGGAGTCTCCAAGAGGAGGAATCCCTTTTGAGAGTTTAGATGGCGATTTTGGGGGTTATCGTGCGTACCTGTTTGGTGAGTGGATTTACCCTTTTATAGGGGTTGACACTGGCACGACCACATGGGGTGGCGTGAAGTCAGAATGTCTGCAGAGCCCTTGCGTGAATCTGAGCTGGTTGGTGGGTTACGTCCCATCAGCAGTGGGGCTATCGGGCGCGCGCGTCTGGCTTTGTCGGGCGGTGTGCATCAAACGCTGTCGGGCGGCGCGCATCAGAGGAACGGATTCTTGAACTGCTGGGGCTGATCTGATGGGAACCGGGGGTTCCGTCTTGTCAGGGCCGAGCTGGGTCGACCTGAGATGGCTGGGGCCTATCCCGTCGGCAAGGCAGCGCCAGGGTGGGGCCGAATCGGCGGACTTGGAGACGACGGGGCCGAGTCGGGCTGGCCGGGGATGGCCTTGGCCGACTCGGCGGGACAGGGGACGCCAGGGCCGAGTCGGGCCGGCCGGGAATGGCCTTGGCCGACTCGGCGGGACAGGGGACACAGGGGCTGAGTCAGGCCGACCGGGGATGGCCTTGGCCGACTCGGCTAGACTGGAGACGCCGGGGCCGAGTCGGGCCGGCCGGGGATGGCCTTAGCCGACTCAGCGGGACAGGGGACGCCGGGGCCGAGTCGGGCCATCCGGGGATGGCCTTGGCCGACTCGGCGGGACAATAGTCGCCGGGGCCAAGTTGCGCCGGGGCCAAGTTGGGCCGGCCTGGGATGGCCATGGCCGACTCGGCGGGACTGGAGACGCCGGGGCCGAGTCAGGCCGGCCGGGGATGGCCTTGGCCGACTCAGCGGAGCTGGAGACGCCGGGGCCGAGTCGGGCCGGCCTGGGATGGCCTTGGCCGACTCAGCGGGACAGGAGTCGTCGGGGCTGAGTCGAGCCGGCCTGGGACGGCCTTGGCCGACTCGGCAGGACAGGGGACGCCGGGGCCGAGTCGGGCCGGCCTGGGATGGCCTTGGCCGACTCGGCTGGACAGGAATCGCCGGGGCCGAGTCAGGCCGGCCTGGGATGGCCTTGGCCGACTCGGCTGGACTGGAGACGCCGTGGCCGAGTTGCCTGGAGAAGTAGGGGCCGCCTGGCGTGGAGACGCCGGGGCCGGCTAGCTTGGAGAGGCCATGGCCGGCCAGCAATGTACCGGGGCCGGCCAACTTGGAGAGGCCATGGCCGGCCAGCAATGTGTCGGGGCCGGCCAACTTGGAGAGGCCGGCCTTTGGCGGGCGTCGGCCTTTGATGTGCCGGTCTCAGGGACTAGCGCTGGAGCTTGTCGGCCTTTGGCCAGCGCTGGAAGCCGACGCTGGAGGCCGACGCTGGAAGCCGGCGCTGGAGCTGACGCTGAGCCGTCGGCCTTTGGCTAGCGCTGGAAGCCGACGCTGGAGGCCGACGCTAGAAGCCGGCGCTGGAGCTGACGCTGAGCCGTCGGCCTTTGGCTAGCGCTGGAGGCCGATGCTGGAGGCCAGCGCTGGAAGCCGACGCTGAGTCCGTCGGCCTTTGGCTAGCGCTGGGGGCCGGCACTGGAAGCCGACGTTGGAGGCCATCGTTGAAGTTTGAGTCCGGGCCTTTGGGGCCGTTCAAAAATTTCGTTTCTCATGGGGCCAACTAGCCCCATCAATAGATATTGGTACAAGCAAATTGAATCCTTGTAGCTGAAGTAAGAATCCAAAACATAACAGCAATAGAGTTAAAAGATTCAAAGTTTAGATTGAAATTAATTTTGGACCGGCTTGATTTTGCTTTTGTAAAACCGATCATTATTATCCAGAAACAGAATTCCCAGGTGTTGAAGTAACGAACATTATCCTGTCAAATTGAACCCATATTTCAACCCCAAGTCAGGGGACACTACAGGATTCAATCGTGATCAAAGCAATTTGATCTTAAACCTAAATTGGTTTGAGGATCACTACAATCCCTTGCGTTATATTGCCACCTAAACCTTAGTTCTCAGATGCAACTGCACCCTTTTAGCCAGCATTGAAAGAACTTGCAAGAAAATCTTTTCCAGAAGAAAATAGAATCCCAAAGAAATCTGAAGTGCAATCGAAGCTATTACACAATTCCCTCAAGCGGTTGCAGAACATTAATCAAAAGAGCATAACAGACCTTTCCTGCGATTCAGAATTGAGATTGTTCGCCACCCAACCACACAAGAATTCAAAAGAATCTCCAGTCAGCCCTTTATATCCTGTGAGACGCAAGTTTTCACGAGAGAGAGAGAGAGAGATCATGATGGCAGAGTACCTTGCCAACAACTTCGTCACGACGCCACGCCTTGACCTTGACCTTGACCACTCTATGTTTCTTAGCCCTCCTCGGTGGGTCCACCTCCGTCCGCGCATTGAACTCCATCTTTTTCTCATTCACCTCGGCAGGACGCTTCTCGAGGATCACTGCATCCTCCTCTTCGCATTCCGTTTCCTTAAAAAGGCTAATTAAAAAAAGGAATCATTTAAACTTTTTAATCTATATAAATACTCTTCTATCCGAATGAATTTGTAAGGCAGTTTTTACACAAAAAGCATAGGATCCCTGCGAAAGACCCTTCGATATCCAAGTCAGTGAAAATCTTTAGAAATTAAAGAGGAGAAGGCTTCAGCAAAAGAATCTCCTTTCTTAAGATGATTTTTTAAAAGCAATGGCCTTTGCTAAAGTTTTTTATGGCTTAGATTGCCTTTGAGAGAGCGTACCTGAAAGGTCTTGGGACTTGTATTTGTGTGATGCAGAGAAGATGAGCCGTTACCTCATTTCTCAAAGGCATTTTAGGGAGTTGGCATCCGATAAGGTCAGAATCTCATCGGTTACGGGGATAGGCAATAAAGCTGACGGGCCCTTTATCAAAAATTTAAAATCCTATTGATCATGGATGACGTGTTGTATTTGGCTTCTGTTTCTGTTTAGAGAAGTTCACTCAGTAATCTTTGTAATCGGAATGGTTCATCCTCTGAGATTCTGACAATGGTTTGAAGAAGTAATGGCGCTTACGTTGATCCTGACGAGGTACGGAGATAGCTTGGCTCTGTCGAGGTTTGAAGATGGCTCGACCATGTTGAGGTTCGAAGATCGACTTTGGTGTCAGCATTGAGACCGATGATGGCATCGGTACTAACTTGTAGTCGATGAGGAGATCAACTTTTGCTGTCTATTGGACCGTAGCCCAGTCAATCAATTCAAATGTAGCTTAATCAGCCAAATCAAATATAACTCGATCTTTGAAGACTCGACTTTTATCGTTGGGTACATTTATTGATGCGGTGATAATTTTTTCCTGCATCACATATTAAATATCGAACTGATGATCCATTAGCATGAGCTCTCACCCTATTGGCAACGTTTGCATCAAACTAGAGATTCAAATTTAAATTCAATCAAATGTAATCTTAAAGGCATAGAACTGATGATAATATTATCGGATTTTGAGGGGGTGCTTGAAATTAGTCAAACATTCTCCGTCCTCTTTGATGGTCTTTATCAATAGGTGATCAAGAGGAATGTGCCAGTGGCCTTGCATATAAGTTGGCACCCATCGAGACGGTCAATTTGGCTTAGAAGGACCTCTGTCCTCTGAAAATTTGGTACAACTTGACTAGCTAACTAACTCCCTTGTATCACCAACAAACAAGTAGAGGTTTTATTTTTCTCTGGAGTCCTGTGAGTTTCTAAATAGTTGGAGGGCAATTTGGCCTTTCTATAAGATTGTTTAGAAAGTGGGAATTCTGAAAAGAATAAAGAGTTTTATTTAACTTGTTCCGGCAATGTCCCTTCACTAAGAGGCATCAGTTTTCCATCAAAGTTCGCTTGGGTCTTAAAAAGGATACCTTCAAGCTTGCGATCGCTTTAGAATCTTGGTCTAAATCATAGCGTGGATTAAGAATGATAGAGATATAAACTAAAAGTTATGCTTTATGTTATACCTTTATATTTAATAAAAATTCATTTTGAGCAATATATGTCATTTACTATATATGTGCATGTGTCTAGTATTTACAAAGAGTATTTGATCTAGTGTGTAGAGTACGGCTTACACACAGAAGACTAGATCATCGGTTCTTTTGGAATACAAGTTTATTGTTTATAGTTTTAGATGAAATTGGACACACCATCAGTAGAACTGTAGCACAAATTTTTAGTAGGTCTGTCTTGACTACGGGGAATGGTTTATTCTAACTATTTGTGCTAGTACACTTTATGTGTATTGAACAAGACCCAGTTGAGTTAATTATTTTATACTGACTTTATAAAATAATTTAAAACTCATGAATATTATGATTACTTATGCTCTTAATCCGAATTCTATTTCTAGACACGTGTATGTAGTGATTATTGTTTTGATTACACATAGAGTGAGATTCTATATGAGTCAATAAACTCAGTGGGTTGGGCAATAACATTATATATGGTGAATATTAATAGTTGAAGGAAACCACGTCCTGATAAATTGGATTAATGATATCCCCTTGAGGAAGCTTATAAGTTTTGATTGTATCAAATCTTGCAAGTGAATTTTGAATCCGATACATCAAATAAGTTAAGTGGATAAGTCTCAAGGATAATAAAAGCCAATTAAATTATATTGTCAGTAATTAAATTTAATTGGTGGATATCTGTAATCTTAACGTGGGGAGATAATAAGTATTTAATATTAAAGGCTCGAAAATATAAATTCGAATATGATTAGAAGTACAATTATAATTCTTTAGTGGAATGAATTGTAATTTACATAATTGAATCCTAACCCGGGGTAGGATTGGGAGATTTAATTACGTGGGAAGTCCTTTTCATATTTGCCTATTGGTCCCTGTTGTAGCCCTATAAATACTATCTTAGTTGGTTGCTAGGGTTAAGGTTTTGAGAACGGTTTTGAAGGAAAAAGAAAAATAAGAAATCCTAGGTCGGCCGAGAGATCCCACCATCTTGTGAGAGAAAGAAGGTATTTTCGGAAATACGGCGGAAGGCTAAAAGGTTGAGGTCGAGCAATCGAATCAAAGTGTTCTAAAGTTCAAATCTGAAGGTATGATCTTCTACTCTTAGATTAGAACGGTAAAAGTTTTTTGTATTACTCATATACGCTATAGCTGTGATCTTGGGGGTATTCCGCGTTCCCCAACAAAGAATTCAAAATTCCAGTGAAGACGACCCATTCTGACATGACACAACCTGAACTATTTGGAACTAGGATGGATATGAGATTGAGAAAAGACTTGTGCACCGGGTACGATATAAATCGCATGTAGGGGTATAATCGAGCCGAGTCGAGTTGACACAGTGCCAAGCTTGAGCTCGACTCAACTCTAAAAGTTGAAGCTCGAAACTCGATTCGAGCTCGATCGAGTTTCTTATTTAGAGCTCGAACTTGAGCTCAATGAAATACTCGATATACTCGAGCTCGACTCAACTCGACTTGAATTTTTATGTAAAAATTTAAAAATTAAATTTTAAATTAAAATAAAATATGTTCTCAATTAAAAATTAAGAGTTTTATATAGTTAGAATAATATAAATATGCATAATTATAAGGATAAAATAGTAAATTAAGTAAGCTCAATTAAGCTCGCGAGCTTTTCAAGACGAGTATTTTAATACTCGAACTCGACTCTATAATATACTCGAGTAGCTCGAGCTCGAGCTCGACTCGATAAGCAGCGAGTCGATTTCGAATATTTTTCAAGTCAATTTCGAACTACTCACGAGCTGCCTCAACTCAGTTGCACCCCTAGTCGCATGCACCGCGTACGATAATTGACCGCACACGCATGCAACTGAACATGCCAAAAATAATTTCATCCTTTTTCGAACATGCCAAAAATAATTTCACGTGTGATCAATCAACGCTCATGATGCGCACGTTCCTGCACCGAATGCGGTGCAAAAAGATTTTTCCTTTGAAATTTGTTGTTACGTTTATTGCTGGGTTCGTTTGGGTCTATGAGCCAAGTTTGGCCTGTTACTTGATCCACCTCCTCAAGTTGCACTCTCAAGTAATGTCATATTTAGGCAAATGCAATAACTCTAATGAGATGCTTTCGAGCTTCTTGTATAAGAAGGGTAAGAAAAAAAGCGATTGATCCAAATACCAACCAAATCCTCAAAAAATGAAACTTGTTAAGGACAGTTGAAAGACGGATGTATCTGTACTTTAGATGTAAAGCAATGAAACAAAGCTATTATTTAATATTTTTTTAGAAAAAATGTACCAACTGAAATTCCTTATGCGAAGAAAATACTTGAGAGCATTAGACTTTGGCATTCTCCTGCATTATTTTCAGTATTGTGTGATAGTGTTCAGCACAATGGTAGAATTTATAATATGTGGGAATTATTCATTTGAGTAATTTTCTAGACATTCTTAACCTCATTAATTCATAATGTATTCTTGGCAGGTATCTTCATTTTTTTTTTTGTTACAGACGGGCGATCACAACACTCTGACGCGAGTCAAGCCCGAAAGATCGGAGTACAAAATTTATTGCAAAATAATAGGACAAGGGACACCGAAATGCCAAATCCATCGGCCAGGATTGCGGGCAACAGTAGAAGCAACATAATTAGCCACAGCATTGGCTTCCCGATATATATGCTGAATCTCAAAGGCACTAGTAGACTGCAGAGTGACTAAAATGTCTCTAATCAGAGAATTTAGGCAAGAATAAGAATCCCCATCCTGCCTCATCCATCTGATAATTGTAAGAGAGTCACCCTCTATAATCAGCCGGCGATAGCTCAAATGTCGAACATCATGTGTGATACCAACCCATGCAGCCTGTAGCTCAACCATAGGTACCGAAATGTCAATAGAGCTATGACCGCCAGCTACAAGTAACTGACCCTTCGACCCACGGATGACAAACCCCGAACCAGCAGTACGATCAGAGACAGAGCCATCAAAGTTCACTTTGACGTAACCCGGAGGTGGGGACGCCCAAGAGATGAAAACCATAGACCGGTTCGCTGCCAAAGCAGCAGGGGAGTCCCAGTGGCCAGGCTCGTCAGTATGAACACCAAAATAATAGCGAGTGTACTCCTTGGCATGAGAGAGAGCACGGCGGATAATCGCTTGGGGTGAGGCCGTCTCCTCAGCAAAAACAATCTTATTCCTTGTCAGCCAAATATGATAACCCACATAGGCAGATAAAATACCCTGAGAACAGGAACCATACTGAGAGAGCGATCGAATAGCATATAGAAAGGAGAGCCAGATTGATCAATCCTCCAACAACAATGGGGTAAAATGGATCAGCTGCCATATCTGAGATGCACGAGAACATAAGAATAGAACATGATCAACAAATTCATCATGCATCCCACATATCAGACAGAGAGGCAATATCGAGAGACCACGACCAGTCAGAAGAGAACAGGTAGGTAAGCGATCCCACTTAATCTTCCACAAGAAGAGTTGAATCATAGGGTGAACAGGCAACCTTCATATCCAAGCAACATCTCTAAGACCTGAAGTTAGAGAACGGAAACGGGCCACCAAATCCCTAGTAGGAGCACAAGGAAGACAGGATCAACGCCACAGTCTAAGATCCGGCCCTGCAGAAAGAGGAAGAGGCATGGCCAGAATCCGATGAGCAAGCTCAGGCCCAAATAAACGAAACACCATAGGAGCATTCCAACCAGCACTCTCCTGGCTAATCAGAGAAGAAACATGCAGTGTGGGATCTACATCAGAGCTGATAAAAGTTGGCCAGCGAGATAAGGGAAGATCAGCTATCCAAGAGTCCTGAACGACATCAACTGAAATCCCATCCCCAGGTATCTTCATTAAAGATGCATACTCTCATAATATTACAGTTCAAATATGTTCAATGATTAAATGTAAACTAGGGTTGCCTCAATTATAGCACCTATATACTTAGCAATAGAGGTCTTTGGTTCAGTCTTAGATAGATTGTGCATGTAGGAAAGCCTGGACTTCAATAATTATAATAAAGATGAGGATTAAGAATGTATGGATTTAAGAATGAGGAAAGCAATTGAATTTAGGTTTAGCTATATTCAAATATAGCCAAGTTACTTCTCTCTCTTTATATATAACTATATATATATATAGTGATTCAAATCTCGATCGAATGGAGTTTAGGATGGTTGAGATTTTTCATCTTAAAGAGATTTTAGGATCGTTATCAATCGTCCTATCTCGTTTCAGAGAATACATTACAATGTTAATTTTAAATAAATTTAATTTATCATAAATATATATTTAAAAATTAAATAAATACTAAAACTTCACAAATAATTTTTTTTTTAAAAAAAATCATCTCAAATATATATTAAGACACCTGGATTGGAGATCAAGAGATTTAAAACTTCATGTGTGTGTGTGTGTGTGTATATATATATATATATATATATATATATATATATATATATATATATATATATATATATATATAATTTATAATTTTATAATAGAACTTGCACATGCCCCATTGGTAAGCAATCATAAGTTGCCGGTTCAAAACTTAGATGGTAAATCCCAAGTATTAAGCCATAGCACGATTAGGTCTCCCTTTCCTTTTTCTCTTTAAAGAAAAAAACTTGTTTTATTATTTACAAACTGTCGCCAAGAAAAATTTTAATGCAATGAAATGATTGGAATGCCTTTGATTACTGTAACAGAATCGGATATATTGAATTAATTATATTTTTTTGCTCATTTAGGAAAACCACATATTTTATAAAGATATTTGTGAGGCAGTGGGAGAAGAGGGGTTGGGTTTGCAAGTGATCTGATTTTTTATATCCATACCTTCAACAATTTATTGAAAAAAAGCATTTATATTATTTTATAATGCAATAAGATGTACACATAGTAGTAAATATAAATGATCAATTGACATGTTCTTGAAAAAGGAAATAATTTTAGTATGCACGTAGAAGTAGGGTAAGTCGGCAGATAATTCTAGTACAGTGCGATACAATATCAACAACCCATTGACATTGAGATGTACGATCACTCATGCTAATACCACATGAGGAAGGGCATCGATCCACCGCAAATCTCTTGTATTTCAATACGACTTGTGGTTGGTGCTGCAATATTATATTGGACCTATAAAACCTTACAACATACATACTGCTCTTTATTTTTTATTTATTTATTTTTTAGTACAAGCAGATGATTATACTAGTCTAGTATGCATCAATCCCGATAGATCAGAAAATAGTATTTGTTTCAGTATAATAGGATAAGTATCTTCCTGCTTTCAGATCCAAAATTCGAAATGATAGGCCACAGAGGCCACCACCGAGTCAGTCGCAGAGTTGGCTTCCCGGTAGACGTGATGAATTTGAACTCTGTGAATCTCTCGAAGAATAGACCAGATATCATAGAGTAGAGACTATGCCCTTTATTTAAGTATATGTGGACAATGTGTATATATATATATATATATATATATATATATATATATATATATATATAGAGAGAGTTGGAACAAATTCATATTTACAAGGCCACATGTATACTTTGCATGATTGCAAAAATAATCGTAAAAAGAGTTAAATCATATATTGATCATTAGTTCTTTGAATAAAAAAAGATAATTCTAAAAGTATAATAAATTATTCAAAATTTTATCTTTTGAAGCAAGTGCAATTCTTTTAGAATATATATATATATATATATATATATATCCAATTTATACATCAAAAGGGTATAAACTAATATAATATCAAATTTTTTGACACATTAATCAATGATTCATTTCATCTATTATAAATACTTAAGCATATTTAAGCTTAATGAGTTATCATAATTAGATCATTGTGAAATATATTATGATGTTATTGTATCTTTGCATCTATTTAATACTTACCTCAAACCACTGATATTTATAATTTTATTTTTATATAATTTACAATTTCTCACTGCCTCTGCTCCCTCCAATGGTTCCATGGTGTGGGCCATCCGCAACAGGATCAACATTGAGGGTTTTTCATTGGATTATGAGAGCAATGTTAGCGAGTGCTTAGTCCTACATTAGCTATATATATATAAAAAATTAGGTACTGATCAAAGAGTCCAAATAATTTTTTCATGTCTAGTATTTCCAAATAAAGTTATAAGTTTTTATACATAATATCAAAGTGAAATTCAATGTAGAATATGAAATACTGCAAATCGATTCTATATGTTTATAATTGAATTTATTTGAATTTTGATTTAGATTTGGACAGTAAGAATGATAAAGCTTAAATGGTTGGAGTATATCGAGCCCCCGTACTGACAAATATTTAGTCACTATCTATTAAATAAATTTTGGAAACTTATATATAATCAAGCAGCTTAACTAATACCTTTTGGTTAATTTTTTCAAAAAAATTTATAGGTTGTTGTGATAAATGATATTAAAGTAGACCCGTCCAACATATAGACTAGAGGACACTGTGTGCGCTCTATATTTTTTTGAATGGAAACTTGAGTAAGATAAAAGAACTTTCCCTAATTTGTTCAATAGAAGTAGAAAATACAAGAGAAGATATTAGAAAACAACATTCAAGTTACAATAACAGAGACTTAGCTTATCTAACATGAGATTCTAAGCATTAAAATCTCTAGTTGCAGTGAGTATTTCCTGATGCTTAAGAGTAAGAAGAATTTTAGAGGTGATTACTTTGATAAGAGTATGTTTCTTTAAGAAGATTCTCGAGTTACTTTTTTCAACCATACATACTAATAAAGTGCTGCAAGAAGTTTTTTTTTTTTTTTTAAGTGCTAACGGACGATCACACAATTCTCATATGAATCAGTTCAGATACATTAGAGAATAAAATCTACTACAGAAGGATAGGATAGGGGTCGCCTGGCCTTCAGATCCATGAATCCGCATGCTGAGCAACATAGGCAGCCACCCAGTCCGCCGCCAAATTGGCCTCACGATAAATATGACGGATCTGGACGGAATCAATCTCCTACAAAATAGACCAACAATCCTTCAGAGTCGGATTTGAGGGATCATCAAAGCAACTTTCCCTCAACAATCAAGAAATGACAGTCATAGAATCACCCACAATTATAATCCTATGAGCATGAAGAATCCTAGCAGCGTACGAAAGACCCGCCCAAGCAGCAAATAGCTCCGACATAGGAACTGATAAGTCCAAAGTACCAAAACCTCCCGCCGCTAATAAATCACCCAATAGCCTTCGAATAATGAATGCAGAACCAGCAGCTCTACCCCGAACACTTCGATCAAAGTGCTGCAAGAAGTTGATCCCAAGGTCTTTTAGGTGTAGTTAGTACTTGTCTCCTCGAACTCATCCACTTAGGATTCATGAGCTCAGCATCACCAGCTTTTAGCATGATTACCCAAACTTTAGATTCAAACATCTCACCTCTTTGCACCACCATATAAAATTGCCAAACTGGAATGAATAAAAATGCCTAAACACGAGTTTACAATTTGATTTTGAATTAGTGTTAGTTATGTCTTAAAGATGGATGTAAGCCCTAAAATATCAATCAGATTAAAATAAAGCACAGCAGCTCTTGCAAGGAAAGATCAAAGCTGGAGCCAATCCGAGCATCTTTCCATTGAAATAAACACCCACTAAGCGTTGAACATATCAGATGAATGCTGTTAAATTAATTGAAAAGAGGAAGCATTTGCATCCATTGCCAGACGAATTGGCAAAAATATGAATGCTAATGATGGATGGTTGAATTTATATGGATTGATCAGCAGAAAGGTCGGGGGGGTTGTGGCATTCGTTACATAAGTTAACTACAATGATGATTTTGAAATCAATCAAAGCCTATTGAAACTATAGATCCAAATTACTGCACATAATCTATCACTCAAAAATATCTAGAAACCTAAATTCTTATATTTTGATGATTTCTGGCCAATGTCTCAATTGTAGTACCAAAATGAATTATATAGACACTATAGTAATATATATGATAAGATTAAATTGAAAATCCATTTTATAGATTATGAATAATACATCTTAAAATATAAATAAATTTAAATTCACTAGATTTTAAAATAATACATCTTAAATATATGATTGTCATTTAATTCTTATTCTATAGTTCTTTGAGGCACTTTATACAACTTGATTACGCTCGATCATCAAACTTAGACGTAGGAAAGATGTGTCTGCTTGCCGATGGGGTCCTCACCAAGATGGATGACCTGCAAGAAGTCCCAAGACCGGAGGGAGCTCTGGTAGAGGCTATCGATGCCCAAGTTAGTAACCGAGGTCACAGCCAAAGGGGAGCTCGAGGGAGCTCCTTAGAGGCAGAAAAGACTCCGAGAGTTGAAATTTTTTTGGGATTTTAGTGTTGATGAGCTCTTATGTTCACATACCTGGGCCTCGAGTTGACTTATCCTTTTATAGGCATTTGACATTCGTATGGGGATTAGCCACGTGAAGTTTCGTGAGAGAGGAATGTCCACAAAACACGTGGAAGTTACATGAATTTGGGCTGATCGGTAGGCTTTGTCCTATCGAAGAGGGGGAGCTGACGGTTGGTGGGCCAGGTTCCATCGGTCGGCAGGGCCAGTTAGTAGGTGGCCTAGTCTCATCGATGGTGTGGCCAGGCGGTAGGTGGGCCTGGTTGTGTCAGGCTGCGCACGTCAGAAAGTTGGTGGGCCTGACGGCTGGGACTGACTTGGAGAAGTCGGGGCCGCCATGGCTGACCGGGAGAGATCGGGGCCGCCCCGGCTGACTCAGAGAGGCCGGGGCCGCAGAGGGCCGACTTGAAGAAGTCAGGGCTATCTCGGCTGACCGGGTGATATAGGGACCACCACGGCCGACTCAGAGAGGCCAGCTGCCGCAAAGGGCCCACTTGAAGAATCGGGGACTCGGGGCCGCCTCGGCTGACCGGAAGATATCGGGCTACCATGGCCAATTTGAAGAAGTCGGGGCAGACGTGCGCGCGCCATTTGATTAATTTTGCCGTGATTATCCACATGGCTCCATAAGCCATATCACAACTTTATGAGCTTTATTGAATGAAACAAATGAATCTTTCATGTTGTTGACTTTTGACTATTTAGAAAAGTAAAAAAAAATAAAGGAATAAAGGACCCATTCGAGCATTTTGGCTTTTATTTTTCATTTTGCAAAATGCTCGAGCAATCGCTCCCTTTTCCTCCGTTCCGAGAGGAACGGTAACAAGGCCTAATGGCTAACAAATATCTTTTATATATATATATATATATATATATATATATATAGGCTAAAGAAATACAGAAGTAAGAAAATATAAATCCTAAAAGTTTTTTTTTCAATTGTTAAAGATTCTGTTGCTGCAAGTGCTTGGAGTTAGGAGTCTGTCTCAACAAGAAAGTCTGTCTCAACCTATTGGTGAAAGCAACTGGTGGTAAACGATTTATTTAACTATTTATTATTATATATTTTTATTTGGGCATCTAAAGTATCATTGGTTTGCACCTCCACCCGATCCTGCTTGCGGTAGGAGGATCGGATCGAGCTGAGTCATTGTACCTTAGGAACAAATCGCCGATAACCCGCACGAGGGGGCAAAAACTTATTCTTAGGGCAGTGTCTAACACGCCTCGATCATTTTGATTCTTTTTAACTTTAGTTTATATTTTAAATTTAATTTTTAGATTAATTTTCTAGCATTTTCTAGATAAGGATTTTTGTAAAATCAAAAATAGTTTTTCTAACAGCTAAGGACAAGTTTTCCTATCATTAGAAAGTGCTAGATTTTATTATAAGTAATTTAAAAAAATTCTTATTTTTGATTCTATACAGAAACCTTAGAATTTTTTTTTTAAAAAAAGTGTTTTGAATTTAAAATTTAAAATTCAAATTAAAATTTGAAATTCAAATTTTGAAATTAAAAAAAATTGAAACTCAAATTTAAAATTGAATTATTTGAGTTAATTCTTGCTTAGTGATTATATTATTATTGCAAGTAGTTTCTAGATTTAATTCTTTTGAATTTAAATTTAAAATCTAGAAATATATGAAAATTCACTAATTTAAAAAATTTAAATTATAAGGCTAAACCTTCAATTTTTGGTTGTGCAGAACGCATTAAGCAACAAATTTACTTAAAATGGGTTCTGATGATCTTAGTGCAATCAAACCTGAAAAATTTAATGGATCATTCTTTAGGAGGTGGCAAAGCCAAGTGAAATACTGGCTTACCACTTTAGGCTTATTTTCTGCCATAGAATTACCAGATCCCAAATCTAATACTCAACAAGATTCTTCTAGTATAGTTGATCCTTCCTCTTCATCAACATCAAAAACATCCCAAAAAATATATTTTCATTGTAGACATAGAATTTTAAGTGCCATATCTGATAACATTTATGATGTCTACCTTCCTACTAAAACTGCTAAGGAACTTTGGGATGCCCTTGAGGCTGAATATGGGATGATTGATGCTGGTCTAGATCGATTCGCCATCTCAAAATTTTGAAAGTACATAATGGTAGATTCCAAACCTATTAGTATACAAATTCATGAATTCCAAGATTTTCTTAGAAAGTCTGAGTTGACTGGCTGTAGTTTTTCTGAAAACTATAAGGTCCAAGCCTTAGTAGATTCCCTTCCACCTTCTTGGTCATCCTTTACTCGAGAGCTTAACCATAAGCAAGGTAGCTTGACTCTAACAAAAGTGATTAACTCTATTAGGATAGAAGAAGAACACCAGCTTAAGCTCAATCAAAATCAAAAGACCGACCTTGGACCTAAAATCCATCTGACCGAGTCAAATCCAACTCCAAATCAATTCAAACCTACATTTTAAGAAAAAGAAATTCTAATCTAAATCCAACCAATCATACAAACCTCCTCAAAATTGATCAAACTAGAACCGACCGAATTAGAAGTTAAAAAATTATAAAGGCACATTCTGCTTTATGTGCGGAAGGACAAATCATGTGGCGAAGGACTGCTACCACCGAAAGACTGAACCATTAAGGAAATCATCTAAACCACAAGTTAACATGGTTGAGAGTGGTGCTGAGCCTTCTTTTAGGTTGGTAAATTTAAAATTCTTAATTAACTCAATCCAATCTTCTTGTGATTGGTGGCTTGATTCAGGAGCTAATGTTCATGTTTGTTTTGATCGCTCCTGGTTCTTCACCTTTCAGGAATCAAGTGGAGGAGGTGTGACACTTGGGAATAACTCTTCAGCACAAGTGCTTGGGAAAGGTCAAGTGGATCTAAAGATGACATCTAGAAAATCCTAGTCCTTCATGAAGTACTGTTAGTTCCTAGTGTTAGAAGAAATCTGATTAGTGGATCTCTCCTTATATCTAGAGGATATAAAATTGTTCTAGAGTCAAATAAAGTTGTAATTACTCGTAATAATGGGTTTGTTGGTAAAGGCTTTGTATGTGAAGGTCTTTTTAAATTAAATGTATCCTCTAAGTTATCTAATAAAAGTCCTCTTCTTTTTAATATTGAATCTTCAAATGTTTGGCATAGTAGACTTGGTCATGTGAATTTTGATCGTATTCATTACATGACAAATCTTAATCTAATTCCTAAAGTTCACATTGATAGAAAGTTTAAATGTGAGATTTGTATTCAAGCCAAGATACCAAGAAAACCTTTTAAATCAGTAAATAGGAGTTCAACACCTCTTGAATTAGTCCATAGCGATGTATGTGACTCTACCAAATTTTCTACACGGGGAGGAAGTCGTTACTTTGTAACATTCATAGATGACTTCTCTCGATATTGTTACATATATTTGATAAAATCTAAGGATGAAGTATTAGATAAGTTTAAGATTTATAAGGTAGAAGCTGAAACCCAAACTGAGAAAAAACTTAAGAAATTTAGGTCAGAACGCGATGGTGAATATACCTCAAATGAAATGGCTCTATTTTGTCAAGAATATGGGGTTATTCATGAAGTTTCACCACCATACTCTCCTCAATCCAATGGTGTAGCTGAACGAAAAAATCGTACATTAATGGATATGGTTAACTCAATGTTAATAAGTTCAAGCGTACCCGAGAACTTGTGGGGGGAAGCTCTTTTAGCTGCATGTTATATTTTAAATAGGATACCCTTTAAGGATAGTCCTAAAACACCTTTTGAGCTTTGGAAAGGTAGAACACCCAGGCTAGATTATCTTAAAGTATGGGGATGCTTAGCTAAGGTAGGAATACCTGAACCTAAGAGAAGAAAAATAGGACCTAAAACCGTAGATGCTATCTTTATAGGTTATTCCTTAGATAGCAGTACAAATAGGTTCCTAGTGATAAACTCTGATATAAGTGGCATCTCAAATAATACTCTTATCGAATCAAGAGATGCTACTTTTTTTAAAAAAAAAATTTCAAGAACCAAGTATCAAATCAACTCTCTTCTAATCCTTTCTTGGTTCATGATTCTTTTGAAGCTGGGTTCGCTAATGAGTCAAAGAAAAGGAAAAGATCTAATCATGAAGGTGAACCTTCTGAACTTAGGAAAAGTTCAAGGATAAGGAAAGAAAAAGACCTTGGTGAAGGTTTCTTTACTTTCCTAGTCAAAGGCGAACCTTCTTCTTTTTCAGAGGCGATGTCTTCTCCTGATGCTCCTTTTTGGAAGAAACTATTCTTTCTAAATTTAATTTAATCTTACAAAATAAAACTTGGATCTTATCTGACTTACCACCTGGAAGCAAACCTTTAGGGTGTAAGTGGGTATTTAAGAAGAAATTTAGACATGATGGTTCAATAGAAAAGTATAAGGCTAGATAGTAGTCAAAGGGCATAACCAAAAGAAAGGGTTAGATTTCTTTGATACTTATTCTCCTGTAGCTAGAATAACAACCCTTAGATCACTTCTTGCCATTGCTTCCATTCATAATTTAATTATTCATCAAATGGATGTGAAGACTGCGTTCCTAAATGGAGATCTTGAGGAGGAGATCTATATGGAACAGCCTGAAGGTTTTGTTGTAAAGGGACAAGAAGATAAGGTTTGTAAACTTATCAAGTCCCTTTATGGTCTTAAACAGTCTCCTAAACAATGGCATGAGAAATTTGATCAAATTATTCTATCTTTTGGATTTCAAATGAATAATCATAATAAGTGTGTCTATTCTAAAATCATCGACAATGATTGTGTAATCCTTTGCTTATATGTAGATGATATTTTAATTTTTGGAACATCTCTTAAAATTATTTCAAGTGTTAAATCTTTCCTCTCTTCTAAGTTTGATATAAAAGATTTAGGTGAAGCGGATGTTATCCTAGGGATGAAGCTTATCAAGTCCCATGAAGGGATAGCTCTCTCTCTTTCTCATTCTATAGAAAAAATGATCAAGAAGTTTGGCTATTCCAATCTTAAATCAATATCTACTCCTTTTGATCCTAGCTTTCACCTAAAGAAAAATTTAGGTGACCCAATTAATCAATTAAAGCATTCTCAAATTATAGGATCTCTCTTGTATGTAGCAAACAGGACAAGACCTGATATTGCCTATGCCGTAGGAAGGCTTAGTAGATATAATCAAAATCCTGATCAATCTCATTGGGTAGCCTTAGAAAGAGTGTTCCGATATTTAAAGGGAACACTTAATCTCTCTTTGATGTTCACTGAATACCCTGAGGTAGTTGAGGGTTACAGTGATGCTAATTGGGTCACGGATTCTTATGATTTAAAATCAACAACCGGATATCTCTTTCTTCTTGGCGGTGCTGCTATTGCTTGGGGATCTACCAGGTAAACTATCATTTCTAGAAGCACTATGGAGGCCAAGTTGATAACTCTGGATACCACCTGTAATGAGGCATAGTGGATAAAAAAATCTAATATCAGAGCTACCTTTTGTACCTAAGCCAGTTCCAGCTATATCAATCCATTGTGATAATAAGGCCGTAATTGAACTGACAAATCAAAAGAGTACCAATAAAAAGATGAATCGCCATATATGGCTTCGTCATAAGTCTATAAGACAACATAAGAAAAATGATGTTATCTCTTTGAAATTTGTCAAATCTGAGAAGAATTTGGCAGATCAATTAACCAAGGGATTATCTAGGAGTGGAGTCCTAGATTCATCGAGGGGGATGGGGCTTAAGCCCATTATTTGGTCACCAGCAGTGGATACTCAACCTCTGTGATTGGAGATCCCATGAATGAGGTTCAATGTGGTAGAAACGAAGCTGATTGAGTGATCGTGTTAGAGCACAAATTTTGAAAAATTTTCAACCCATCCCTATGATGAGTGCTCTTATAAAGTGACAAAGTAAATTTGTGTAAGGTTGAGTGATTCTCTTAATGGATCCGAGGTAGGTTATCTGCAGGGTATTAGTCATAAATACCCTTGGAGGATTCACCTATATGAGAATTATCATATGAGGCCGTGACTAAAGGTTTGGGCTAACCTTAAGAAATTTTCATAAAAAATCAAGGTACTAAGCGCAAGACCTTTAATATGCGCTGACCGCTTAAACCCAATTGATTCATACTATGTGTGATTAGTAAAAGTCTGAGTCAAGGACCTAGTTCAAGGTCTAATCCACTATGGTTTATTCAATGTATACAATCAACACTAAGTGAGGTTCAAGTCCATAGGACACCTCACCTATTGCACAGTATAAGATGCCCTAAAATTTTTGATATATTAATTTTATTATTAATTTATTTTTTTTAACTTTTGTAGGAGATTGTTGACTTTTGACAAAAAAAAACAATAAAGGAATAAAGGACCCACGCGAGCAATTAATGCTCGCGTGGGACGTCCTATGAAAGTTCGCTAGTGAGCGTTCGCAGAACGCTTGCCAGCGAGCGTTTCGGCTTTTATTTTTCATTTTGCAAAACGCTCGAGCGTTCGCTCGAGCGTTCTGCCTTTTCCTCTGTTTCAAGAGGAATGGTAACAAGGCCTAACGGCTAACAAATATCTTTTATATATATATATATATATATATATATATATGCTAAAGAATAGAGAAGTAAGAAAATACAAATACTAAAAGTTTTTTTTCAATTGTTAAAGATCATGTTGCTGCAAGCGATCCTGTTGCTGCTTCAACAAGAAAGTCTGTCTCAACCTATTGGTGAAAGCTACTGGTGGTAAAAGATTTATTTAACTATTTTATTATTATATTTTTATTTGGGCATCTAAAGTATCATTGGGTTTGCATCTTCACCCGATCGTGCTTGCGGTAGGAGGATCGGATCGAGCCAGGTCGTTGTACCTTAAGGACAAATCGCCGACAACCCGCATGAGGGAGCAAAAACTTGTTCTTAGGACAGTGTCTAATACGTCTCGACCAGTTTGATTCTTTTTAACTTTAGTTTATATTTTTAATTTAATTTTTAGATTAATTTTTTAGCATTTTCTAAATAAAGATTTTTGTAAAATCAAAAATAATTTTCTATCACCTGTATCATCCTACTTGCATTCCTTTTCTCATAATATACCTAGAACTAGTTTCATCAACTAATTTTCAAGCATATAGAGATTGATTACCAATTCACTTGAAATCCTTATCTCACTAAATGCCAGCATGCTCTGACTACCACAATGTCAACAAAGTATGGAAGATGACTGCAACAAGTACTGCATGCAATGGCACGCCTTCCTCAAAAGATTTGGTGGACTTTGATGAATGTGAGAGGCTGTATGGATGGTTGTAATCCCCAGTCAAATTGATTTATTTTTGTATTAAGCAAACTCCTAATTCTAGGAGGTGCACTTCTCTTGTTTCTCTACCACAAATTAAGAATATTTATTTAAAAAGATAGTCATCATAAAAAAAAAAAGAAAAGAAAAGAGAAATGACGTGAAGATGAACCATGTGAAAATTCATAGATAAAGCAACTTCCAATTTTGGTTTCATTGTAGAATAAATATATGATATAAGGACAAAGCAGTATATTCATCATTTTCCTAAGGCAGACCACATTTATCACCACAAATTTATACTGAAAAGTCAATTGCAAATTAAGGCATAACATGCCCCACTGCCTGCCCATTCCCAAAAGAATTGATTTATTTCTTCATATAAGAAGAAGATTCCTACACTTCCATCCAAGAAATTGTATCGCTGACACATGAGTTATTGGCCCTGCACATGCCATCCAGTTCAAAGAGCAAAAAAAGAAAGAAAGAAAAGGAAAGGGTTTAAAAGCCTTTTCGGCTTAATACTGCAACATATCAACCCTTGCTGAATCAGTACGATTCATACAATCTGGCATCACTCAATATCAAGTAGCACGCGTGATAACTAGTAGCAACCTAGCAAGGAGCACCCAAACATGCCAACTGGCACAGTTGGATGCTTTAAAATCATGTTGATCAACCTCATCACTTAAGCATCCTCTACTTCTATCACTCCGATTTATGGATATGGATTGCCTATATCTGTTTCGACAACTTATGTGAGTATATTCTCCATGACTCCACAATCTGGTCATCTTTGTTATGCATTATATATCCTTATGAAAATTATTTGACATGGTTACGTAAAATACTGCAGTTCATCCCCTTATCTCCATTAGCATATATAAGAAGACAATTGCTGCATTGCACCTTACAGAGTTAGCATACAAGAAAGATGTCATTTAGTTCACAATTACCAAATGCATGGATTTAGTAAAATTATGACAGAAGAGTTCAGATTTGAATTAACCAATTTGAACAGTTCAAGAAAAAAAAAGGATCAATAAGCCTTGTGAAACTCACCAACATATTCATTTAATATGACCATCAAAATTATAAATCCTGATGTGGCCAATAAAGGCCACGTATAAGTTAACGGCCAAAATTATCTGACGGTGAGAGCCAATAGGACGCCGGCGGCTCCAGCTCCTAGGCAGCCTCGGCTCTTAGGCAACCCCAGCTCCTAGGTGGCTCCGGCTCCTGGGCGGCCTCAGCTCTCAGACGGTCTCATCTCCTCTCATCTTCGGGCTCAACTTCAGCTTCCCATGCAAGCCCTCGTTTCTGATTAGGCCGAGCCCATCAACCGCCTTTGGCTCATGGGTGTCTAATAAGATAAGCTTCGCTAATTTTAGCACAGGCCCGAAAAGTCACCATCCATCATGAAGCTTTAATAACCCAGATCGGATGGGCCTAAAAAATCATCGTCCATCATAAAGCTGTAATGACTTATCAAACGAGTCCAAGAAATCATCATCTGCCACAAAGTACCAATCACCCAGTTTAGATGGGATGAATCCTACTAATTCTGACATTCTATTCACAAAAGTCATTACTCATCATAACATCCCCCAAGCTTTCAAAGGAAGTTTCATGGATCCCGAGTATTAATAAAACGGGTAAGAGGGACTCCTGACCAAGGTATGAACGCTCAAGCACTTGGAGAATTTTCTAATCTTCTTTCTAACTCTCCTTAGCTCGAGCTTCTTCAAGCTCACGACTATAATTCTAATCACTAACTTGAGCGTCGGAGGGTCTCCACCAAAATATTCGATCCCCAGGACTTCTTGCAGATCTTGGAGTTGAGGTGAAGCATCTTCGTCAAACTCACCGCACATCCACTGATGCTCAAGGACGCAGCTCAAGATGATCAGCATCATCAAATTGGCGTGCCAGAAAGGGGTAGAAAAGGATAGCCCTGTAACTCTGAGCTACAAGCTCGCCCTCAATAATGGTGATGACACATACTCAGAAGGCTTCTGCTAGTTATACTGGGAGGCATGCTGAGCAATTAGAAGCTAATCTCCCTACTCTTTCCTCACCATCAATTTTAGCCGCTCCACAAGAACAACTGGCCACTCTCACTCAGCAAGTCCAAGCTTATATTGGGGTAGTCCGTAAGTTGCAAGGGAAACAACCAGCAGTTGTTTAACAGTAACCTAGACCTCCCACACTGCTTGTGATAGCCACCCCAATCAGTCGACAGTCTACATACAGAAGACCCTCTCCATAGGAGCGTCATCATCGTCATGCTCCGTCCAAGCACCACCATCGTGAAGCCTCCAAAAGGTTGCGATCTCTTGCCCACCGCTAGAGCAGCCTCTTTCAGACAGCGATGGGGGAAGGAGCCCAGAAGGATATGTCACCATCAGCGCCACTGCTCTCCTTACTCATCTTCTGAATCAATGAGCGAGGACCTTAACTACCAGATGGAGAGGCACTTGGAGGAGTAAGACCGGCGGTTAGAAGAGCTCAGCCAGAGGCTTAATAACCAATTAGGGGTGGATTATGAGACTCGTCCACCCCTCACTCATCGTATTATGGAGGAGCCTATCTCTCACAGGTTTCATCTTCTCCAGCTGGATCCCTATGATGGCACCATGGATCCATTTGACCATTTGGAGAGTTATAAAGCTCCCATGCAAGTTCAGGGGACAACTGATGCCCTCCAATGTATTACTTTTTTGCTACCCTTTGGAATGTTGCGCATGCCTGGTATTCCCATCTACTTTTACGTAGCATCGACTCCTTCCGATAGTTGGAGAAAACTTTCTTGACGCATTTTGATGCCTGTCAGAAGATTCCTCAGGTAGCGGATAGCTTATTCTCCATTCAATAAAAGGAAGAATAGCTTTTGAAAGATTTTATGGCCCAGTTCAAGATGGCGGCCCTCGAGGTCTACCACCTTGATGATGTTGTGGCTGCTCTAACCCTGAAGCGAGGGCTCTATCCCTCCCATTTTACCTATTCATTGGACAAAAGACCTCTCAGTTCCTATGCTAAGCTTCTGAGTTGTGCACAGAAATACATTTGTGCTGATGAAACTAATTTCACTCGGAGGGATACTGAAAGAGGGTCTAACAAGAGAGCAATCTGCGTGGAGCCAAGCGGACGGTGCGAACCTCCCCCCAAGAAGCCTGAGCCCCCGCACCGATCAGATAATCGGCACTAAAGCTTCACCCCTAGAAAAGATAACTTCACACCTCTCCTTGCCCCTAGGTCTCACATTCTTATGAAAATAAAAAACGAGCCTTAATTTCGGTGCCCTCCCCCACTGAGAAAGGATGATGCTCGCGACCGGAGTCGTTATTGCCATTTCCATAGAGACTACGGCCATGATACTGAAGACTGCACAACCTAAAGGGAGCCATCAGGAACTTATCCAGAGGGGCTACCTCAGGAAGTTTATCCAAAAGGAAGGACCTCCGACCATCCCAGCTCTAATGGGGTCTTCGCCTGTCTAGGCCAACATCGATAACACCCCGATGGAGAGGACAGTAGGCATGCTTTCCTAGGGAAAGGCTTCGCCTTCTAAAAGACCGAGGGAGGGGAGGGAATAGAAAATGTAATCCCTTAGCGGAGGGGGGGGGGATAATCTGAATGATAATAGCGTTGTCATCTCTATGACGATCGCTAAGCATCCTGTAAAAAGAATTTTAGTAGATAGTAGAAGCTCTACTGACATCCTCACTTATGATGCTTTTATTCAGATGAATTTATCTCCCGGCTCTCTTCAATCGGTGGCAATGCCTCTGGTTGATTTCATAGGGGATTCAGTGAGGGCAGGAGGTGAAATCATCTTGTCGGTCACAGCAAGATCGCCACCGTATCAAAGTTCATTCCTAATGAGGTTTCTAGTGGCCCAAGTGCCTCTAGCTTACAAGGCCATACTCAGTCGGCTTGGCTTAAACCTTTTGGACGCAGTGATATCCACTAAGTGCCTGCTCGTGAGATTCCCTACCAATGAAGGAATTGACGAGATACATGGGAAGCAAAATCCTGTGCAGTTATGTTATCATATGACTTTTAGCCTTCAGAAGATGATGATCCCACCGACCTCAGTGCTGCTCGATCCCAAGGAATCTAAAAGAAGGGAAGAGCCCGCCGAGCACTTGCTAACCTATCCGCTGGGGGATGATCTCGTGAAGACTATGCAGATTGGCAAGCTTCTTCCCTTGGAGATGAAGAATCAACTCCTTATCTTCTTGCGAGCAAACATAGATGTCTTCGCCTAGTCAGCATTGGACATGCTCGACATCCCTTTGGAGGTAATTACTCATAAACTTAATATTGACCCAAAGTACCAGCCTATCCGCCAAAAGAAGAGAAGTTTTGCCTCCAAGCGATAAGGCCATTAATGAGGAGGTCAATAGCCTTCCACCAAAAGAAGAGAAGTTTGCCTCCGAGCGACAGAAGGTCATTGATGAGGAGGTCAATAAGCTGCTCACTGCTGGCCATATTCAGGAAGAGCAATACCTGGATTGTCTAGCTAATGTGGTGATAATTCGAAAGTCGAGCGGAAGTTGAAGAATCTGCATCGACTTTACTAATCTTAATAAAACATGTCCTAAGGATAGCTTCCAGCTACCGTGGATTGACCAATTGGTGGACTTCACATCTGGCCATGAGCCTCTTAGCTTTATGGATGTCTTTTCTATATACAATCAAATAAAGATGGACCTGACATATAAAGAAAATACCTCTTTCATCATTTGCTACAAGGTGATGCCCTTTGGGTTGAAAAACGCAGGGGTCACTTACCAAAGATTGATGAATAAGGTCTTTAAAGATCAGATTGGGCGCAACATGGAGGTATATGTGGATGATATGCTAACCAAGAGTGCCTACATCGCTAACCATGTGGTTGATTTAGAAGAAAACATTTGACATCTTCGGCATCATCAAATGAAGCTTAACCCTCGCAAGTGTGCATTTGGAGTCACTGCCAAAAAATTTCTAGGCTTTTTGGTGACCCAACGGGAGATTGAGGCAAATCTAGAGAGATACAAGCCTTCTCCATATGAGGCACCTAGTCAATAAAAGGAGGTGTAGTGGCTTACCGAAAGAGTAGACTCTCTAAGCCGGTTCCTATCGAGATCAGCTGAAAGATGCCTATCCTTCTTCAAAGCTAAGGCAAATGGCTTCGAGTGGACGAAGAACTGCCAGAAAGCCTTTGAGGAGTTGAAGGAGTTTCTGTCCATACCATCATTACTGTCAAAGCCAAAAGGAGAAGGCTCTTCCTTTATCTTGCTACCTTTTCGAAGGTAGTTAGCTCTGTTCTGATATGCCTTGATTCTAACGGAGCATAGAAATCCGTCTTACTACATTAGCAAAGTACTCCATGATATGGAGGTTAGGTACTTCAGAACCAAAAAAATTATTTTTGCTCTAATCATCTTTGCTCAGCGTCTCAAGCCATACTTTCAAGCCCATCCGATCGTGGTGCTCATAGACCAACCTCTTAGAGATATCTTGGCTCGTCCTGACACCTTTGGTCAACTGGCTAAATGGGCAATCAAATTGAAAGAATTCGATCTTTCATTTCAATTTTGATCTACCTTGAAGTCCTAGGTACTGGTGGACTTTCTGATGGAATGTGCTTGGATAGAAGAGCAACCTAAAGATTTTTCAATACATGTTCGGACGCTAGTGAGGATGTGGCGGAGACCTGTATCCTCCATGTTGATGGCACCTCTAATTCTCAAGAAAGCGGAGCTGGTCTTATTCTTGCAAATCCGAAGGGCATAGTGCTGGAGTACGCTCTCTGATTTCTCTTTAAAGCTACAAATAACCAATCCGAGTATGAGGCCTTATTGGCCGGAATCAAGCTCGCACAGGAGTTCAGGGTAAAGCACCTTAGAGCTTTCACCAACTCCCAGCTCATCTTCAGACAAATCACTAGGGAGTATGAAGCTCGAGACCCCACTATGTCTTGATATTAAATAAGGTCAAGTCGCTGACCTCCTCATTGGCTTATTTCACTATCAGTTATATTCCTAGGGGCAAAAATGCCAGAGCTGACACCTTATCGCGGCTAGCCACTTTGGCGGATAACACCTTGAAAAGAACATATGTTGAGCATCTGGAGACTCTAAGTATTGATGCAGCCAAAAAAGTTCTACCAATTATGCAAGAGTCAACATGGATCGATGCCTACATCCATTACCTCACTGATGGTACTCTCCGTTGATCCCATAGAAGCCAGGCTACTCAAGTGGAGGGATCCTAAGTTTGTATTGTTGAATAGGTAGTTATACAAGAAGTCCTTCTCTTATCCCCTCCTCAAATGTGTTGGTCCTACAAATGCTAATTATATCCTCAAGGAGATTCAGGGCATATATGAAAACCACCTGTGGTGCAGATCACTGATGTACAAGGCTCTTTGCCAGGGATATTATTGGCTCACTATGTGAAGAATGTTGTTGAGCTAGTCCAAAAGTGCGACAGCTGCCAGCGATATTCTAATGTTCAGCGACAGCCAGCCTCTCAGCTGAGCCTATTCTCTGCTCCGTGGCCCTTCGCTCAATTGGGAATGGATATTGTTGACCCAATTGAGGATTTTGATGATTAATAAAACTATTTGAGAATAACATTTGAAGTTACTAATGATTTTGATTAAGTTTTTCAGATTATAAGTCGATTTGATAATCAAAATCAAGAGTCAAATCAAGTTCTGGTTCGAATCTAATGTCAAGGTAAGATTGCAGACATTAGAGTCGACACATGGAATCGCAGAGTCGACTCCAGAAAATGGCACAGACTTAGAGTCGACTCCGGACTGTTAGAGCCGACTCCAACAGAAAAGACAGAACGATGGATTTTTCAGGCCACGACTTAGAGTCGACTCCCAGACTGTTAGAGTCGACTCCAGAAGAATTTTGTGTCGACCCCAGAAAAGTCAGAGACGACTCCAGATCGAGCGGATTAAAGAATTTCGAGTTAGAGCCGACTCCAGAAAAGTTAGAGCCGACTCCAGAATGTCAGACACGCTCCAGAACTGTCAGAACGACTCTAAACTTTATCTTTATCTATTTTAATCCCAACGGCTATTGTTATTTATGGATCTAATCCTTCTTACACTTGTTTCTAACGGATAGTTTCAAACTATTTATGGATTAATCGGATCTATAAGAAGAGGGTTTGTTGCATCCCAAAAGAAAAAAAAGAGAGGTAAAAGAAAAGAATAGAGACAAATCTTTGAGATCTATCAGAAAAGAAAAGAAAAAAACTTGTAAGGAAAGATCATACTGATTCCCCAAAAGAAGAGAGAGATTCCAAGCTTTGCTGTTCTATTTCGAAGAAATCTCAAGAGAAAGAAGAAGCCCTAGTTTTCTGATCTTCTGAGTCTCAAGAGCATCTTAAAGGAAGATCCATTCAAAGGAAGAGAAGGAAGAAGCCACCAAGATCTGCGAATCAGGCTTTGATTCCTATCTCTTATTATTATTTCATTATTGTATATTTGCTCATTGGAGGAGCTTTTTCTTGTAAAAATAAATATTGTTTGCTGGGTCAATCTGGTGATTGATTCAGTTGAGGCTGTTAGCCTTGTGCAAGCATTAGCTTGTGGTGATAGGTTTTGTGCTGGTGAGCCTTGAAAACCAGCTGGGTTCGTTGTGCACCGGGAAAACAACAAGTTCGAGTTGTGAGCTTGCAAAACAACTCTGCTGTAATCAGTTTGATTATAGTGTGGACCCAAGAGGTACTTGGGAGTGGACGTAGGTGTAGGTACACCGAACCACTATAAAATCTCTTGTGTTTGCCGTGATTGTCTCTTTATCTTCAACTCTCTATTTGTGCTTATTCAGTTTTAATTTGTGTGAATCTAAGTTTTATTTCCGCTGGGGGTTATTTTCAAAAGAGTTTAATTTTTGAAAAACCCAATTCACCCCCCCTCTTGGGTTGCTATCTGGACCAACAATTGGTATCAGAGCTAGTGCTCATTTGATTTGATCTAACGATCAAGAGTCAAAGATCCACATGGCAACTCAAGCTGGTTCATCTTTTTCCGAAGGCCAATCTACTAATAGACCACCCTTATTTAATGGTTCAAACTATGGTTATTGGAAGGCTAGAATGAAAATTTTCATTCAAGCACTTGACTATGATCTATGGAGTATTATAGTCAATGGACCACACACACCCACTGCTAGAGTTAATGGCATGGAGATTCCTAAACCGGAAATGGAATGGGATGAACATGATAAAAAATTGGCACAACTCAATGCCAAAGCAATGAATGTTTTATACTGCTCATTAGATGCAAATGAATTCAATCGCATATCTATTTGCATTTCTGCTAAGAAATCTGGGATAGACTTGAGGTTACCCATGAGGGAACAAATCAAGTCAAGGAATCCAAGATTAACATGCTAGTTCATAAATATGAATTGTTTAAAATGGATGCATGTGAATCTATTGCTGATATGTTTACAAGATTTACTGATATAGTTAATGGTTTAAAAAGTCTTGGTAAATCTTATGATAATTCTGATCTTGTGAGAAAGGTTTTGCGTTCCTTGCCTAGGACTTGGGAAGCTAAAGTGACTGCTATACAAGAGGCAAAGGATCTAAGTACCCTACCCCTAGAAGAATTATTGGGATCCTTGATGACTCATGAGCTTCAAATTAAGCAACATGTTGATGATGATGAGTCAAAGAAGAAGAGAACTATGGCTCTTAAGATTTCTGAATATATGGAAGAGCCTCATGAATCTGAAGATAAAGTGATGATGAGGACATGGCACTCATCACAAGAAAATTTAAAAGATTCATGAAGAAGAAGAAGTTTGAAAAGGAAAAAGCCCTTTGCAAGAAAAGATGAGGACAAGGGCAAAGAAAAGAAGTTATTTGCTTTGAATGTAAGAAGCCGGGTCACTTTAAATCTGAATGCCCTCAACTAAAGAAAGGCACCCGGAAGTTCAAAAAGAAGGCAATGATGGCCACATGGAGCGATTCGGAAAGCTCAAGTTCCGAAGAAGAAGAAAAGAGTGAAATGGCCAATCTATGCTTCATGGCGGACAATGATGAGGTAAGTCCGAGTTTTCTTGATGACTTCACTTTCGATGAATTGCATAGTGCTTTTTATGAATTAATGGATGATTTTGCGAACCTAAGTTCAAAGAACAAAGATTTGAAAACTCAAATGCAAAAACTTCCTTAGAAAATGAAAAGCATGTTGTAGAAAAGAACTTTTGATAAAAGAAAAAGAAAGTTTGAAAAATGAAGTTGATAGACTTAAGCCTATAGTTGATAAATTCACTCTAAGCTCTATCAAACTTAATATGATTTTGGATAATCAAAAAGCTATTTTTGATAAAGCTGGATTAGGATATAATCCTCTTAAAAAGCAAAAATCTTTGAAAATATTTTTATACATGCTGAAAATCATCAAATATTACTTGTTTTAAATGTGGAAACAAAGGACATAAATCATATATGTGTAAATCTCCACATAATAAGAAAAGATGATTTGGGTTCCCAAAGGAACAATATTTAATGCATCTAACCATGAAGGACCCAAGAAGGCTTGGGTACCTAAAATTAAGACATGAATGTTTTGCAGGAGTGTCTTGCAGCCATCAGACTGAAAAGAAAATGGTACCTGGATAGTGGTTGCTCAAGACACATGACGGGTGACAAAGATCAATTCATCACCCTTGAATCAAAAAGAGGTGGAGTAGTTACTTTTGGTGATAATGGTCAAGGCCATATCATGGGTATTGGTAAGATTCAAATTACTCCATCTACTCATATTGATAATGTCTTTATGTTCGATGGACTTAAACATAATCTGATAAGTATTAGCCAACTGTGTGACAAAGGTTTCAAGGTTTCCTTTGAAGCTTCTGTTTGCACTGTT